>CM052145.1:3757332-3844223 GCA_028454255.1 Halictus ligatus | reverse complement strand
CGAGCGAAGCTCGTACCGCTTCACGGAAGCCGGAAGACTGCATCCACTAAAATTTTCGCGATTTTCCACGTAATCGCAACTCCGTACGTCAAAGTTTCCATATAATCAATAAACCAATCGAGCAATCGCATTTCTGAAGTCCACTCTGAACGTCCACTTAAGGATTAATTATCGTAATTGCCACTAAAACTACTCGCCGAGGCTTTCGCCGCCTTGCAAAAGACTGCGTTCGCTCAAATTTTTGCAATTTTTCATATAATCGCGGGGTCCGCACGCCCGCAAGTTCCCGTATAATTCAATAAATCAATTGAGTAATTGCGCTTCGGAAGTCCACTCAAAGAGTTAATTATCATGATTAATACCGAAACTACTCGGCGAAGCTCGCTCGCGTCGGAGTCTCGCGGAGAAGCCTGGGACGCGGCCGTGTTCACTCAAATTTTCGCGACTTTTCACATAATCACGGGTCCGTGCGTCCAAGTTTCCTAACGTATGCATGCGTTAGCGCGAAGCTAACTCGGCGTGTATCGTCCATTGTGCCGGCTCTTTATTCTCGTTAGTTTCGTTCCGCTTCCTTTCCTTCCTACGTGCGACCTTCTCTCCCGGCTCTGAGCATCGCGTGCGTCCTTGCGCGTCGGGACGCGGCCGTTTATCACTACACGGGAGGGACAGTGTTCTCCTTTATCACAATATTGCTAACTTCTGTTGTCTTATCAACGTCGCATAAGTCGTTCAACCCCGTCCCGTTCTCCGGCGTGCAATAGCCGGCCCCGCCGCGAAAATGCTCTTTCGCAACCCTTCGAACAAATTGCTATTTGACCGTCCGCCCTGCCATTTCGACGCGCAAGGCTCTGTCAGACCGCTTGAAATATCGCGGATGCTCTCGAAACAAAACCCGCCAATGTTGCGAGTAAAAGTTGTATACCCTTCCGTCAATATCCACAATCCTCTTAACCCTTTATTTACCGACGGGACTTACAAATCACATTCGGACTTTGAAGTACACTTCCACGAAGTTCGTTCTTCGATTGTCGGATGACAGCTCAAACTTATTTCCATTTGGAAGTTTGCTGGAGTATGCGAGATGATGCGAGGCCAAGATGGATGCTAGGATGGATTCTAGAAGATTCGT
Organism: Halictus ligatus; assembly: GCA_028454255.1. Lineage (NCBI taxonomy): Eukaryota > Metazoa > Arthropoda > Insecta > Hymenoptera > Halictidae > Halictus > Halictus ligatus. Next base: position 3,843,094 of record CM052145.1, on the reverse strand, counting down.
CCATGTGTCTGCATATATGAAATATTTATTTCCTTTTCCATTTTAGTAAGTTGTTAGAAAATAGTATATTTTATGGTTCGGTCTTCGGAGGCCCAAATTATTAGGTCTACCGGAAAGACTATCTCTCTTTGTCATTGCATTTACACACATGTACGCTCCTAAAACGATGGAAAGCGTATTCTACGATAAATATTATTAAATGTATGAAAATTGTGTTATCTTCGGTAGAGCTAATATTTTCCATGTAATTGACAACCATCCTGATGAATCGAGTCCCTCGAAAGGTTAGCACAAGAAACTTTTAAGAAATTTAGTAAATAAAGGGTTAAATTTCAGCCGACGTATTTATTTGTTCAAAGGTGAATTCTAAGGAAACAAAAATCCGAATGAAAAGAGTGAACCGGTTGTCCGAAATTGTGGCTGTATTTGAAAAAGTTCAATTCGTTACCGGAATGTGATTCGTTCGAACGTGTTCAGGCGAAATGCTGGAAAGTATTAGTTGGCAGAACTGTATTGTTACAAGAAAGGGTAAACATCGGAGACGAAATAGCGAACGAGAAAAAGGTTGGTCCCGCTTTATCGACCCCCCCCCCCCCCCATGGCTAGTTCGATGTCGGTATTAAATGCAAATGCCGAGTCCTATTTAAATTTCAGATGCAATTAGATTCATTTACTTTCAGGAGCCAGCAATTATTCGACTTACAGGGGAAAGCTGTGCGCCCGGGATACTATCGCGGTGAAAATTTTCGGAATAAATCAACTGTTGCTGCCGGCCGATGCACAAATCCTGGCGAGCCTCGCGAGAGTCCTGCGTTTCTACTTTAGATTCCGGGGGCTCTCGTTCTAGTTCGCCAAACGATTTACGGTCTCGATAACTAGCATTTTATTCATGAAACGGACGATGGTTTTTTTTTTCCCCCCTCTCACGGTTAACTAACCAGCCATCAGTTCCTGGCAGAGCGGCCCTCGCCCCTGAAAAACCGATCGAACGGTATTGTATAATTCTGCCGATGGTTTGCAAATTTATGCAGAGATTTCAGTGCTGCGCAATATTACAGTAACTAATCCTTGTTACGATTGTTCGACTCTATTTTCCGTAGCAGAGATTCCATTCCGAATTTTTAGCGAAGTTTCCGTCGAATAGATTTATTTCAGAAATTTCTCATAAACACACTTTACTTCATCACGCAACTACCAAATGAAATAATTTCTCGTCTCAAGCTGTTATTCTGTTTAGCTTCGTAAAAAATATGAAGCCAACCAAGTAACGAGCAAGAGTGTCATGTTTCTCGAGCCTTTCTAGAATTTCAAGAATTTCATTCTGCTCGTAAATATGCTATTTTGACGTCGAATAAAATTTTTCTTACGACATTCTCTTTCGCGAACGATCGTGATTTGAAGTGAAAATTTGTGTTGAAGCGTTCAATTTATCTGTTAATGAACGCAATTTCGAGTGGAACGTTCACCGTCATATTCTCCTCGTTGTCTTCCCGTTTACGGGAACACAGGTTCGTTTTAGAAACATCCGATCTCCGTTATGAAGCGGAGAGCAATAAAGCCGAGTAAAGTCGTCTCAATCGGAGCCGAAGAGCCAATATAGAAATCTGAGCAGCGTGTAACACGGTATTACAGCTTGCAGTCAACTTTGTCAACGAATACGCGGGAAGGGACAGAGGGGGGGAGGTATAAGAGGAGGAGGGGTAGCTGGAGAGTGTTTGAGGATCGATCGTTCGCGAGGACAGGTTTGTTAGAGAACGGAGCAATCGATTTTCAGAGGTTGCTCTCCGGCTCGATTTGCGAGATTATCATACGGCCGGGTATTATGCGGAGTAAACGATGGTCCCGCGTGTTCGAAGCTTGCCGGGTACTCTGATTGAAATGCCCCCGGTAATTTCCGGTTATTTGGCGCATACAGTTATGCCCACGACGCGGTGCATTACACTGCTATGACGCCGGCAACGTTTGATACGACGTAGAACCCGTCCATTTACCACGCTCCATTTCCAGTTCCTGCCAGATGCGCGCCGCGAGGAAAGGGAGAAAAGCTGTCGTAATTAAGCGGTACGCCTTGCCACACCGATAAATGCTCTTGGCTTGCTCTGAATCGTTCGAAAAATCCCCGGCGGAAACGGCGCGAGGGCTCTTCGATCGTCGTTCCGCGAATCGATCATTTTTCGACGTCAATGGGAAGAAGATTTTCCAAAACCAGCTACCAAGTGGCACGATTTGTGCGAAATTAGGCTGCCCATACAGGCTTGTCGATTTTATCGTTTTTCTAATTATTTGTTCCGACCTGCCACGTGGAAGACTATTGGAAAAAATGAATATCAATAGTTTCCTTGAAATATTCATAATCTAGAATTGTAATCGAATTTGTATTACATAATACACATGAAATTAGGGACCATTTAAGTCGTCATTTACTTAGCATCGTATTTGTTTATAAGATACAGCCATATATATTTCGCAATTCTTCTAATCCGTCCTGCCACGTGAAACACTCTTGGAAAAAATGAATATCAATAGTTTCCTTGAAATGTTCATAATCTAGAATTGTAATCGAATTTGTATTACATAATACACATGAAATTAGGGACGGTTTAAGTCATCATTTTCTTAGCATCGTATTTGTTTATAAGATACAGCCATATATATTTCGCAATTCTTCTAATCCGTCCTGCCACGTGAAACACTCTTGGAAAAAATGAATATCAATAGTTTCCTTGAAATATTCATAATCTAGAATTGTAATCGAATTTGTATTACATAAGACACATGAAATTAGGGACGGTTTAAGTCATCATTTACTTAGCATCGTATTTGTTTATAAGATACAGCCATATATATTTTGCAATTCTTCTAATCCGTCCTGCCACGTGGAACACTCTTGGAAAAAATGAATATCGATAGTTTCCTTGAAATTTTCATAATCTAGAATTGTAATCGAATTTGTATTACATAATATACATGAAATTAATGCGAGTTCAAGTCATAGTTTTTCCGATTTCTAATTTGTTTATAGACTACAGGACTTTAAAGTTCGTAATTTTTCGAAATGGAATCCACACGTGGTAAATGATTGAGGGAAACAAAAATTTGTAACATAAAATTAGAATTGCGTGTTGCATGATTTGGAGTACGCAAAATTGTACACGCTTTGAGTGATCTCTAGGCTAGTTTGAAATTTGTTTGCAAAACGTAGGTCTCCGAATTTTCATCGATTTTAAGGAAAATAGAATTTCACGCACGCGCTTAAAATATTCGTTAACGACAAAAATGAACAGAGAAGCGGAACGGCCATTGCAATTTGTAATTTAATCAACGACCATTTATATGTAACAGTACGTCAATAAAATTTTACGTTGGTCAGTTTACTGTTCCGTGGTCGGAGTATCAATTATGCGAGGTCGGACAGAAGTATTTTGAACGTGAACCATTTTCCATAGCTTTTAAATAAAGTACTGTTTTTATTATTACGTTACCACCACCGTTTTAGCACGAACGATTTATAATAAAACAGACGATTAACTATTTACTACGTGAACCAGTATTTTGTCCATTCCTGAATCGATCGGCCCGATAGTCAGCCGCGCCGTAACAAGTAGAAATAAACGGGAATGGTCAGACAGATTAGCTAAAGCGTACTTTTATGTGCGTACACAGACCGTAGAACTTTCCCATTTAATTCTTTTAGCAGCTACGTCATTTCATTTGAAACAATCCTCCTGTACATTCTCGATTTAATCACGCGATTTGTATTTACTCGAAATGTTCAATTAGCCGAATTTTACGTGGATACCGTTGAACTACTTACATTGATCAGATACAGCTTCTCGTCATCCAACCTGTAATAAAAGAAATAAGCGTGAGTACATTGCAAAAAGAAATGTTAACGAACACAAAATTAGCATCCAACATTTTAATTAATTGAAATAATCCACTCAAAAAATTTTCCGTATATTCTGATACTATTTTTTAAACATTTATAAAGCGGCAGCACTATATACATTTCTGAAAAATTAGAAGAGAATTGTTGCTAGCATATCCATTTCCCTTTTGCCCACGTGATTTCAAACGACAGCTAAGGTCGTGGTATGGTTGACAATTGCAGTCTCGCAGCATTGAATCTTCCTTATTCTTCTTCAACCAAACGCAAGATTGCCGGCCCAATTGCGCGACCCGGCATGAATAATAAGTGACGCTCATAAGAAAATTGGTCAATTGTTATCATCGAATCAATAACGTTACAAGTGTGATTCGCTCGGATTGCAGCACGTGACGGTCCTAATTACTCCCTCTCCCTCTCTGACTGCACGAGCAGTCTCTTTTCCGATTGTATAGCGAGAATAGTAACAAAAAAAAACAAAAGAAAGATATCGTGTGTACCGAGTATACAGGCAGAGCACTTACATGCACTCGTGGAAGCTTAGCCATGAGTTATGACGCAGGTTTGTACGAGAACCCAGGATGGTTGTTAGTGGTTAATTATACGGTGGGATTAGCTTGGCCAGCGACTGCAAACCAACCTCTATAATTTTCTGGAGAGCTCAAATTCAAGCGTAAAGCGTGCTACTATACCTAGGTTTAAGGTATAGTGGAGCCCGAGAACGGTCAGTCGGATTTTCCTCGACGACTAGCTCTCTCTCTCTCTCTCTCTCTCTCTCTCTCTCTCTCTCTCTCGCTCTCTCTGTTGATCATCCGTCCCATTTCGAACACAATTCCTTGCACGTTCCAGCGTCTTCGTTACACATAATACTATTTGTAAGTCATCCCATGAATTGTCTCGTCTCTCACTGCAGTTTACACGGGGTGTACGATTTTAAGGGATGCGCAAGACATTCGTGAGCTTTTAAACTCTCCGAACGCTCATGCTGTTTCCTCCTAATTTCTCCACTTTCTAATGACTGAATAAAATCTGTAATCTAGTAATAGGTACAAAGAACCTGGACACATCAATTTTTATTTCGTCAAATAAATTACTTTGGTAATTGTGGTATGTTGAAAGTAGCTCAACCCTCAGCACTCGAACGGCGACTGTAAGGCGCCACTAAAAATTGCTCTATCGTTATCCAAGATATTTTCTACATTACTCGATTTGTTTGTGTTCAACAAATTACCAAACGCTTCAGTATTTCACGAGTAAATTGCACCAAATTCGTACGTACAATATAAAACAAAATATACAGAAGGGAAATATTCTAGGTCGGAAGAAATGTCTCGTTTTCGAGTTGAAATAACATTCCGGTTTCAATTATTTTCTTTTGTGAACCTTCTGCCAACGAATTCGTGACATTTTTCTGTGTGAAACCGGACCGAACACGGCACAATTCGGACCAATATTTACTTGTCGAATTCGCAACGCGGTAGAACCCCGATTATCCGAATATTTGGATCTCCAATTAAAGCGTCGATATTTAATTTAAGAACGGTGCTAATTTCAGAGCAAGGCAACGCTCGTGTTCCACTGATTTCACTGTGATTGGCGCCGTGTTTGCTCTGATTTCGATAAGAAAAAATGTCGCGAATATGCCCGGTGAAAGTGTCCCGAGAGAATCATTAAGAACAAACAAGTTTTATATTTTAGCGCGATACTAGCCCGGGCGTAACAAAAGGATCGTCGAACGACTGTCTTAAAGGAAAGGCGCGCTCGCAGTTTATTTTTCCGGGGGGAGGGGGAGGATCGCGAGGCGTTCGAAATTGGCGAGGGAGTTTCTGGAGCTCGGGTGTAAGATTTCAAAACGCGAATGAAATCGAGCGTTACGCCGCGGAGAGCTCGAGTGTCGGGCGAGGCCAACTATGGAATACGAAACGAAATAAACTGTTGTGAACCGTGGACGAGGTACGAACGGCGGCCAAGTCATGCGCGGCTTCTATCCATTCAGGACCCGACCGGTTTCGGTGGCAGACAGGTGCCCGGCACCGTGCCGAAGATCCGAAGCGTCACTTTGCCATGGCCAAATCTATTTACCGCGTGTCACGAATTCAAATCGGCTGCTCGGCAGTCGCCGCGCGATCTTCCGCTCGGTGAAACGCTTTCAATGCTGTTTTCTATATACTATATTCCGTTCGTACTATTTCCATATTTGTCAGCCCCGACTTCAACCTCCGTCCCGTTATACTATCTCAGTCTTGCGTTACACGAACATACCCTTCTGGTTTTTATTTGAACTGGCGAAGCGTGGATCCGTGGTGGATCCAACAAAATTTTTTTAAATAAATTTCAAACACATCTCCACTCTATTCCTCCATCTCCGAAACTCCCTTGTGTTTCGAGGTTGCGATTATTGAAAGCACTCTGATTATGCTGAAAATTGTTCGATACGGTTTTATTCGGCAGGAAATTGTTCTTGAGCGATATCTTCCGTTGGAAAAGGATGGAAAATGACACACGCTAAATATCGAGCTTTCGAAAGAAGAAGAGGGAACACGAGGAGAACCGGAAATTGATTTAACCGTGTTTATAATTCTTTTCGTGACGTCCTTACGGGTTTTAGTTGGACCGTAATTAAGTTCAATATAGAAGCCGGCGGAAGGGTGGAATTTTTCAACAGCTTTGGTTGAAGGTGGAAGGACAAAGAAGGGAATTTAGCGGAAGGGAAGCGAAACGGAGGAGATTGAGACCCTTTATTACATCATACCGAGAACACAACAGGAGGAATAAGGGATTGAGTAAGGAACTGGTGAGATTCCGAGGCGGGAGAGGGAGAAAGGGGGATACAGAAGAGAAGAGGTCGCTTCCAGCAGGTTATATTGCGCGTAGGATTAAACTTATACGAGCAGCTGTTGTCTCGCGGGCGTATTTCACCTAACATCGGCGCTCTGTCACCAGTTTTGCTTGATGTCTGCAGCCGAAACTTTTCCCTCGATATCTCCGCGCAAAACGTCTTGTTGTACGTTACGGCGAGGAAAGATTGCTCCCGGATACGAGGCGAAGGGCTACGTTCGCCTAAACCCCGGCCTTGTAATTTTCTGCAATACCGAAAATTCGCCGGTCCCTTCAATTTTCCGAGCGAAATTAGGCAATCGCCGCAAACGGGGAAAAACAATGCTCGCGTAGTTAAGAACGTCTCATTTTGAGATGTAATTCCTGGTATGATACAACGTACAGTAACGAGCAAAATTGAGTCTACACTATTTGAAGCAACATAACTTTTTAAAAATTAGATCAAATGACTTGAATGTTATTGAGAAGTTAGAAGGATCAGTTTAATAGACGAAATGGTCGGAATCGCAAAAGAAATAGTAAAAGTTGGTTTTTTCAGCCTGTATTGCAAATTTAAACAGTGTATTTGATTCGCTCGAATAAATTATATCCATGCTGAAGATTTCACCGATATTGGTTAATTCGTTTGCGAGTTATAAACGCTTGAATGAGGAAAAATTGCCATTTTTCACGATTTTCGACTTAAAATCGCACTTTTAATCGTGTATAACTCGTAAACGAATTAACCAATATCGATGAAATTTTCAGCACGGATATAATTTATTCAAGCGAACCAACCACATCTTTGAAATTTTCAATAGAGGCTCAGATAAAAAAGCTACAAAAGCCAACTTTTACTATTTCTTCTGCGATTCCGACCAATTCAAACATTTTTCAAAAATTTTGTACACCTCGTCTAATAAACTAATCCTTCTAACTTCTCAATAACACTCAATTCATTTCATCTCATTTTTAAAAAGTTATGTTGCTTCAAATTTCAGACTCAGTTTTCCTCGTTACTGTGTAAAAAATAAGTTGGTGCAAATTGTATCGTGTTTGGTCTCATTCTAATCAGAAGACTGTCACAAATACGTTTGCGGAGAGTTCGACAAAAGAAAATGCGCTCTGTTGTTTTGCCACAATCGATTTTATCTAAATCACATCGTCACGAGATCGTTTAAAAGTCGTCCGAAGGAATTACAAGGCCAAGCGAAAGGCATCAACGCATCGTATTTTCGATCGAATATTTTGTCGAACGCTTCGATCGAGCTTTCGGCTAGATTCTACCGGAAAATTAAAGGTCGAGGAGAGACGTTCGGTCCGCGGAAAAACAATGAAAATAGGAGAGTTCACAACTCCTTTGGAATTAGTCAAACGATTCCGCGTTTGCGTCGAGGTGCCTTGTCGCGTTAGCCCCCGTAGTGGCAGTTGTGCTTGGGACTCTGGAACAAAGCTCTTAACTTCCGTAATTTCAATTTCAGATTATTCGACCTGGCATTTCCATGGCACGGTCTCGCGAACATTGTCACCTGTAGCCGTCACGGGACTCGCAATCACTGCAGCTCAAATTGAATTTCCATGTGGATGCTGACTTGTTGATAGTCGGGCGTGTTGTTCCGTCAACGAGAGAGCGAGAGAGAGAGAGAGCAAGAGAGAGACACCGGCGACGTCAGGATGAATCCACCGCCATCAAACTCCCACGATTCTTTGCGCAACGAAGACGCTATTACAGCGGAGCCAATTATGCCGGAGCCACTCTCGCAAATTGACCAGCTTACAATTTCAATTATCAACGAGGCTGAATTTTTATTATTTCCATAAAGTGTTTCTTTCTGAGAAGGATTTATACGTGACTTAGACTTATCCCTTTGTAACAACAGCAAGATTGAATTTGCACAGGTTTCGTACGATTTTTATAGCAACGTGTACTCCAAAGAAGAGATATATTAAAAAATTTCTCGTGAAAAGGTTTTCGTAGTTTCAGTAATCGTGAAAGAAGAAGTCATCCACCAGTCATTTTGATTGGTTCGGTAGTTCTAGTGTTAGCACGAGTTGGCGCAGAAGATTCGCACTTATTCGAAGCGATTCGGATTTAAACCTGCGCTGATTAAGAGAATGTGGTAATGATCGGACGCAGGTGGAATCAAAGGTGGCCCGGGGCTTCTAATCGCAAGATTAAAGTCTACGAAGTTCAGCCCCGGATTAAGAGATAACCGACTCCCGGTTCCTCGCAACGAGAGGAATAACGAACCGAGTTCGGATCTTATGAACCGTGCGATTCCCTCGTAACTTTTAGATCCGTTAAATCCGTCCTGATGCTCTTTGACATCCATTCGGTGCCTCTCCTCGTTGCTTTCCCACGCTCGGCCCACTGTCTACACTTTCGCCACGCTGACACCGAGCGTTCGTTATAACGGTCCCGGTCATTTTTCACCTGCACCTCGAAATTCGTTAATTCGCGGAACCGTGCACGGAATCGTGTTATGGCCTCGCCTAAACGAAGAGAAAAACCGTTTCACGGCACGACTGCTGTACCGGGTGTCCCGGTTTCGACGGTGCAACACACCAGAAGAGCTGATTCTACATGAGAAAATAAGTCGAAAATATGAAATAAATTTGTTTGTTTCCACGAGCGAGTGGTACTATCTATCTAAACTATTCCAAAAATCGATTGGTTAAAATTGTATTCTTTGACACAGTAGGACCACGATTCCCTGAATTAATCAGCGAGGCGTCGAATAAATGGCGGAATCGATGGTGCAACACCCCAGAAGAGCTGATTCTACATGAGAAAACAGGTCGAAAATATGGAATAAATTTGTTTCTGTCTGTTTTAACTGGTCCAAAAATTGACCATGCTGAGGGGAAAGGCGGAGAAAGGGTGGTATAAAAATTGTAATCCAGAGGGGAATCAATAAAGTATCTATCTAAACTGTTCCAAAAATCGATTGGTTAAAATTGTATTCTTTGACACAGTAGGGCCTCGATTCTCTGAATTAATCAGCGAGGCGTCGAATAAATGGCGGAATCGACGGTGCAACACCTCAGAAGAGCTGATTCTACATGACAGAATAAGTCGAAAATATGAAACAAATTTGTCTGTTTTAACTGGTCCAAAAATTGACCATGCTGAGGGGAAAGGTGGAGAAAGGAGCGAGTTATATAAAAATTCCGACAGGAATCAATAAAGTATCTATCTAAACTATTCCAAAAATCGATTGGTTAAAATTGTATTCTTTCACACAGTAGCTCTTAAATAGAACAATTGCTTGATCACATTAGCAATTTTTACTGATCTCTTCCCCATTTCGTCACAGTACATTTACACTTGAAGTTGAGATAATAGAGACACCAATGTTTGTAGAAAAAGACAATGAAAATGGGAAAAGTTTTGGAAAGGAAAGAGTGATTTTTCGCACGATTTTCCTGGACACGTTTGAAACGATAATCGCAGGGTGTTAGAGCAACAAGCGAACTTACAAGACAGCCGGGGCGCGAATGCTTTCCGGCGTATTTATGGATTTTCTAGTGATGTAAATTTCGCATGCTTATCTCGTTCGATTCGAGCACCGATGTTAACATCGATTGGTTGCACTTAATCTCCCAATTACTCGGCACACGCGGGTTCGTAGTGCGCTAAACGAGCCCGCGCTGTTTTCAGCTTTCTATCCCCGCAAATCACCAGCCGCCGCGCGCGCTGATGTCTGATTCGAGCACAGCAATCACCGTTCGGTGAATTACGGTGTCATCATTATCGGCATTTCAACGCATTAGTCCGCCCGACATATGTAGACAAATATTATCACCACGCGCGCGTCACATAGACACTGTCTTCCCTGCCGCGCGTTTCGAATTATGCTCGCCGGGATTATGGACTAAAAATTAATGCGACGCGACGGCTATCGAGGAAGACACCCGGGCGGGGATTGGCTGACGCCGAACTTATCGGATCACCGTTTTCCGACATTTTTATTTATCTAATCCCCTGAACAACGAACAATGTCGATTTACAATAAAATTACAGCTGCTTAATTACGTGTATCGGGAATTAATTTGCACGTCTAATAAATTAATTTAATCTTGTTGTTTGCGGTATTTTCATACTTGTTTAACATTTACGAGCGTTTCAATGGTATTAGCCAAGAACATTTCGAAAAGTGAATAAATTAAGATTCACTTTTGATAAATTTTCCATTAAATTCGCCGCTTGTGTTTGCTTTTTTTCAGGAAGAAATAGAATAATAGAGAACCTGTAAATAACGTGTACGGTTGTATCGGTCGTGGCAGTTCCCATTAACAATGACAGGTATTAATTCCGCAACATAATTAAACGTCCTGCTGTGCATCTATCATCGGTGTTAAACAGTGGCTCTAGAAAGCCCTATTATTCTGTTCACCTATTGCACTGATTCCACGTCAATGTCAAAAGCTTATCATCTTCCCCCTAGCACAGATTAGGTGACTCGGGTTTGTCAAAGTCTACCCTAACCAATCGATAGCCTTTGTAATGTGTACTCGTCAATTAACTATATTTAGTGGTCACTATCGTATCAAAGGTATTATGTGTGCACAGTGTCTACCGGTGGGATCCGTGTCCATTGCAGCTCTGTTAACAATTTTATTGGGACAAATACGATAACAGCTCGGGAAGAACCATATCGTTATTACCAGAACTATGTATCTTAACTGTAAAATCACAGAAAAGCCTAACCAAGAAACGAAATGCGTGAGAAAATGGAATTAATGCTATTAGAATAGAATTTGATTGAAAACTATTTTTATTCTTGACGTAGGCAAGTAACAATATTCTCTTAATTTACAGAAATACGTCACAAAGGACGTTCAGAATCTTCTTTTAAATTATAGTTCCAAAAGAAACAATTCAATTGTATCACCGAGAGGTATTTTCTGACCCGAAATAGCGATTGCAAATCGATAACTCAATTATTCAGAAATTCACTGGAATAATAATTAGAAGAGTAACGATTAGAATTGGATTTTTCCAGAATAAATACTATCCTGTTTCCCGATTCTAAAGCAATTGCAAGGAGCATTAATTTATTTCTTCTTCTGTTAAGTTGAATAAGCTGGACTCGGGCTAGCATAGTTCAGAGGAATAATTCCTACATTCTCAGCTTTTAAACTTTCGTATCTCTCACGCTGGTTTTTCAAGGAAATCCAGTACCGGCGCGAAACAGGGAGAAAGCAGCTGTCAATTCTGCCGTAAGAAATGTGAAGCTGAGATTGCAAGCAGCAAGAGAACCAGGATTCGAGCAAAAATGAAAATGCTTCGCGACAACGCACTTAGCGAAATGTAATTACCGATCGTGAAAAATAGAATTACTCGGGTCGGAGCGAAGATCGGGCCGTAGAACGGGATTTCTTCAACTGTTCGTTAACCTCGAAATTGTAAATCTGCCAGAAACGGAGTTCCGACGGCGAATGTTAATGCGAGCTTATGCAGGTGGGATCGCTATCTCGGGGATATCGATCGTAGATCCGAGGATAAGGCCGCCCATCGTAAAGTGGTTGCGGGGAGAACACGGACCGCGTTTTTCGCGGTGTGATATTATCTGCGACAATCCTACCTGATATCAGCTATCGATTTTCCCGCATACTTCTACGGAATCCCCTGCCACGTAACTACCGATTTTTATGGAAACTAGACCATAATGCGACGCCGACATAAAGTCCATTAAAGACCAAATTCAAGTGTGTAGAAAATCGTGTTAAATTATCTAAACTAACTTCCAGATACAAGAATCGCGTACACGTTTTCTCAATCATTTCAACGAGTCGGAAATAGTCCAAAGACATTTCTCAATTTTTGTTTTCTCTCCGTTTTGTTCTCGATTTAACACTAAAGCTGTCATTATTGAAATTATAATAACGTTTTCATTGGGAATTACTGAACTGACTTCCCTGTTTAAGCACATATTATAATGAAAATCGTACAAAGTTTCAGTAAACTCGATTTTCTCCCTGCTTATAAGACGATTCACTTTGATATGTTTTGTGCTTGGCAGGTTTAGCGTTAAATAATGCTCTAAGTTCAGTTGAAAAGTACGTAATCGCAATTGTGCACGTTCAGAGGCGCCGTGTAAGAATGGGAGCGGAATTGTCGTTCGCCTGTACACGCAAAAAATGGGATAATATCTCTATCAGGCTAATGGTACGGCGAACAACCTGCATTATTGTTTTTCACGAGATTATGCGTCGTCCTATGTTTGCCTAAGTATGCTCCCCCGAGGTAACCGGAGCTTCGTTGAAAATACAAAGGCGCATCTCGCGGTATGCGGAAGCCTCCGGCAACGGACCATGAGGATGGAATCTGCCATACGAGGCGCAATTATTCCAGTAATAATGTATTTGGCCAGATACATTCATTTCTGAGATACTTTATCCGAACATTTTGAAACTCTCGGCCTTCCCCCGGAAAACTCGGAATGAACGAATTCGGGGAACATTGATTTTTGGTGCACCTGCATTAGGTTTGCGTAAGAGCTGGAGGCTTTTCTGCAATCTCCTTTTATTTACAGCAGGTATGAATTGCACCAGATATGATCTTATGCATTTATCAGAAAAACGAGTACGTGAAACACAAAGTAGTATCAAGAGATTCAAAGGGATACTTATTAAAATTGAGAGGAGAAATAGATGCGCAGTGAAGTCTTGATCCAATCCCCGGGTCCGCGCTGTGACATAGATCGTGTAGGCCTCAGTGACCAAGGCAGTACGTACCGTCAATTAATTCGCTGATTTCGAAATTTTTTCAGAAAGGAAATCGGCGTGGCTCGTTTGTTATTTAGGTAGACAGTCAGAGATCCCCGGACAAAATACGAGGAATCCAGGTTGCATCAGAAGGGTGGTTTACAGTATTCCAATGAATCAGGAATCCAAGTCCAATGAATCAGAAATCCGGCAGTGATTTACAGCTGTATGGGGATAGAGGCAATGTGGACAATGCGCAGGTCTTGCCGGGCTAAGAGTAGACCATAAACCTTGCACCGTCCTGGAACTTTATGGACATTATACAGAGATCTATCACGATCACCGGATTTCCGGAGACGTTTAGGAGCGATCACAGTTGCTCGGTGAGCCCGACTCACCTTAACACTGACATATTTAGCTCGCAGGCTGGAACGATGTTTCCTGACTCGTGCCGATTACATTCGCCAATGATCCACGATACACCTCAAAATATATCCTGATCCGAAAACATCATATTCAATTTAATATTATTCTTTTCGAACATCCTCTGTATCCTGTTATTAGCATGATCCCAGTTCAATCTTCCCGACACGGACGATACGCGCATTATATTTTATGTAACGCCAGTGAAAATCACCGGTGGTTGCTGATGTAATCAATCATTTACGCGATCGATCATTGCAGCATTGCAAATTATCTCGAATAACGTGGTCGAATAATTTCTTTACAAATTAATGCTTCTGTTAACACCTCGAGAGCCATGGCGGTCACGTATGACCCACACAATCAAATGACCTTCAACAAATTTTATTAGGAATTACGAGGTGTGGGAATGTTGCAAAAATTATTTCTGCACGATCAACTTTATCGTTTCCGTTCTTGTATGACCATTACGGGAATTTTTAAGCAAGATAAGAATTTTCTGCACTGATTGCAAGATACAGGAGCCACGTAGACACTTATTTCTTAATCATTTAGCGGCGGGTTCTCCGCTAACTTTCGATAAAAGATTGCTGTTCAGCGATGCGCACGAGTCTCCGTGGAAACCGAAATTGAAAACAGGGTAGTCCATGGAAGTGGTGTTACGAAGACAGCGTTAAATAGTGGGATACGTGTAATAAGAGAAGCGGAGATAAATCGTTTTCGTTGATGATTCCTGTAGTAACAAGCGCGACGATAAACGCCACGAGAAAAACAGCCAAAGATGAAACGGCCGGAAGTGCAGGCGCAATAAATGAGACACCGCGCAGAAGCATCGATCATCGCGTGGATAGAGAGAGAGAGAGAAAGAGAGAGAGAGAGGGGGGTAGAGTAAAAAAGAAGGCAACAACAGCAGAGCAGAGAGAAATTTAACAAATGGAAAATGAAACGAGCGCCTGAACTGTGCACAACGTACTCGTCCAGCAAAGAGTATAGCGCGTTGGCGTCGTCCCTTCCGCGCCGTTGCATTCGGGTGCAGGTGTAGCCGCAAACACTTTAATTCTGGAGAGTGCATCATTTGCATCGCGGTCGACTGGACGCGTCTCGCGGAATCGCCGGCCGTAATCAAATACGAGTAAAAGTAAAACATTACCGCGTAAACAAACGGCCCGGTTTGGCCGGTTTCAACGTGATCAACGGGGACTCGAAAACGCTGCGATGATCTTACCGAAAAATATCAGCAACGGTTCCCGCAGCGCGTTGCAACTGCATCCACGGTCGCCGAAACCTGCATTCGCGGACAGCATCGATTGTACGAATCGGCAACGGACGTTGCAACACGAGTTTTTCGTTTGCGGCGGCAATTGTTGGGCCACGGTGGCACGTTCATTTTGTAACTCGCGTCAGTAGTTATGTATTTCATTGGTCAGCCGTTATAATGAGTTTTTTGCACGTTGATTGCGCCTTCGGTCGTTTGTGGTCGCCACGATTTTTAATCCGGGCGCAGAAATTCAGAAAATCATTTTTACGATGATGCATTCGGGTAAACCGATTTTTGCTAGGATTCTTATTTTGTGGTTGTAAACTTCAATCAAGAAAATTACGCTGAGTAGTTCGATTTTGAATTTTTCAATATTTTATGTACGATAGGAACTATTTTCATTGAGACGGCTTTATAATACTTTCTTTTCATTTAATATTAGTTTGTTTCGCTGTACGATCATTCTTTTCATTTCTATTGCTAGCCGTTTATAATACTGAACCGATCCAATTATTTTTCATTCGTATTTGTAACTGCATCCTAATTAGTTACAGAGATGTTACACTGATTTTAATTTCCAGTACAGCAACCATTCATATTATTAAGGCGTTACGTATATGTAATGTATTACTGTTACCAATGACTTCCAATAGTAGCCCAACCGACTACTTTTTAAATTAGCAACTAATGTCACTTAATTTCCGCAAATATCCGCAACACAGCGAATACAATATACTGTAATAAAGGTCCAGGCAAACGTATGTAAATGTAACACAGTGGTTCACAATTTCGGTCATGCATATTCTACAGAATATAACTTCGTTCTGCTTCTGCATGAACATTGTTAATGTCACAATCGTGTACGTCGTGCGAAGCACTTTATACTCATTTGTACCTTACATTTATCACACAGTTCGCGACATAATTTTTAACAGAAGCATCCCATTGAAAATGTTTCAATCCTGGATCGGACAGGAAACGTTAGCAGCCGAAATTTAAAACTTGCGAGGATTAAATGAATAAAGGTGTCTCGCAGTTGATACACACAATTTTTATATTGTATAATCGTAACGTCCAAGATGTTGGCGCCGTAAGGAGTCGAATTCACGATTTATTCCAAAGAAGATCGCATTATGAACCTTCAAACTTGATTCGCGACATAATTTTTAACAGAAACATCCCATTGAAAATGTTTCGATCCTGGATCGGACAGGAAACATTAGCAGCCGAAATTTAAAACTTGCGAGGATTAAATGAATAAAGKTGTCTCGCAGTTGATACACACAATTTTTATATTGTATAATCGTAACGTCGGCGCCGTAAGGAGTCGAATTTACGATTTATTCCAAAGAAGATCGCATTACGAACCTTCAAACTTGATTCGCGACGCAATCAGAGCAAGCCCGGGCACGGATAAGTTTCGCCGGGAAGCGTTTAATTTTTAGTTAGGCCAGTTTCGCGCGTCTGCGTCGAATAATGACGCTTCGGGGCGGCGTGCAATTCGTTGACTTATTTAAATGTCGAAGTAAGTTGCCGGGAATAATGTATTCGGATGAATATTCAAGAGGTACGTTTGTGTACTCGCGTGCCATACATACGTAGATAGATATATGCACTCGTACATAGACAAAGGGAGAGAGAGAGAGAGAGAGAGAGAGAGAGAGAGATATGTATGCTCGATTCTGCCGCAGGTGTCTGCAACGACAATTCCGCTGATTCGGCTCGAAGCATACTGCGCACGGTGACCGTTCGTTCCAAAGTTCTGCGATTTTTACATGCATATAGAAATTCTGACAAATGAACGTACGGCCGCGCAGCCGCGATATCGTGTGCATTAATTTCGGCCCGGACGTGTGCGCTGGTCGCGCGATATTTTGCCCGTTTGTTTGCCGAGGGTTAGCATTAAAAAGGATCAAGGGACGTTGATCGATGCGCCGCCATTATCGACATTCCCCGTGCACTTCCGTTACAGAACCGACACCCGAACGCCAGCCTCCGTGTTTCGTTCTGTCTGTTCCGCGTCGCTAATGCGATTGCAAGCCTCATATGTTCCGGTGGGGAAAAAAAAAACGCATCAAACGGACGCCCGGCACCGAAACATCGCTCATTCCCTCTGACGCTCGAACTCGACGCTCGAAAAAAACCTTAGGTGGATACTCGACCAAGCCTCCGTCGATTTTAAATAATTTAATTTTCCAATTCTACGAAACCGTCACGGGATACAACCCCATCGACGGAGGAATCCATAAAATCGAACCGAAATTTATTATGTACGACAGGAGGTCGAAGCGACGTCCAATATTTAATTTATACGCAAATAAATATTAACCGAGGAAGGATTTTTCCGGAAGTAGTTTAATTAATTCTCTGGGATTATTATTCGAGTGGAATTTTCAACCTTTGCATAATACAGCTGACACGATTCTTCTGGGATTATTATTTGAAAGAAAATTACCAAGCTTTTGTATATTATAATATATTTTGGTATATTTTGGTATATTACGGTATATATTGTTATATTACGCTATAATCCCGTGTTTTATGGTATATTGTGTTATATTCTAGTATACTCCAGTATATTATGATATATTATGGTTTCTTCTGGTATACTATGCTATATTCTGGTATATTATGGTATATTTTAGTATATTTTGATATATAATGGTACATACAGTTATATTATCCTATAATCTGGTGTATCGTGATATATTGTGTTATATTCTAGTATACTCCAGTCTATTATGATATATTATGGTTTCTTCTGGTATACTGTGCTATATTCTGGTATATTATGGTATATTTTAGTATATTTTGATATATAATGGTACATACAGTTATATTATGCTATAATCTGGTGTATTATGATATATTGTGTTATATTCTAGTACACTCCAGTATATTATGGTATATTTTAGTATATTTTTATATATAATGGTGCACACAGTTATATTATGCTATAATCTGGTGTATTATGATATATTGTGTTATATTCTAGTATACTCCAGTATATTATGATATATTATGGTTTCTTCTGGTATACTATGCTATATTCTGGTATATTATGGTATATTTTAGTATATTTTGATATATAATGGTACATACAGTTATATTATGCTACAACCTGGTGTATTATGATATATTGTGTTATATTCTAGTAGTACTCGAGTACATTACGATATATTAGGTATATTTTGGTATATTATGGTATTTGTAGGCATATTATATATATTAACGATTTAAAATTGTTTTGGGATTATTAATTGAGATAAAAATATTGATTTCTTTCTCACAATGTGATACAGTTGAGGAAACTCTTATTATGTTTAAAGAATGATCAAGTTTCTTCCGAATGTGGCACAGATGACGAAACGCTTTCTAACAGGTTGAAATTTTTATTCACGTTAAAAAAGGAACCGCAAAAGCTCAGTTCGCCACGCATAATTACGATTGATCGCGATCCCCCGTGTAAGTAGACATTAATTACCGTCGAGGAAGACTGGCGGTGATATCGGTGACTGCATCTTCGAGTTCACCGATAGGTTCCCGCCGGTAATTACGCATTTTACTTCCTGCTGGCCCAACTTCGGAGTTCTCTATAAAATAATGGATTTAATTAGAGAGCCCTCGCCGAACCGGCGCGGAGACTAGAAACCCCAATCGAACTTGGAGCACTTCCTAAGATTTCGATACTGATTCCGTCGGTAAGTAACGCTCCGATACGAACTTCCGAATCCGCGTAACTCGAGCATTCTCCAACAAATTTCTTGCCAGCCATTTAGCCCCACCCCGTCGAATAAATCAGTGTCGCGAACTGTCTAAGCTAAATTAGAGTGCATCAGGAGGAAGAGAGAAATCCGATCGTGGTGGTTAGGGTAACGGCGAAAAAATTGCACGCCGCGCCGAAAGACCTCGTGCGTTGTCACCGGCGGATGATGTACGGCCGATTAATAATTTCATTCGATAATTTTGACAAGCCCGGACAATATATCGTCGATCATGTTGGGATCACTGCGTGCCGTACTTGTATAAATAATGGGGGGAGGGAGTGAAACATGCTATTTATCATGCGATATTGCGATTAACGACGTTGCGCGTACTACTATTGATTTATACACAGCTGCGGAACATCTTCGTCCGTTCAACCGTGGATTACACCGTACAAAATGAACGCATATTCTGCTGTACGTCGGACTTGCCAAACATTCGAACAACGTAACAGCAAGGAAACAATGTTAATTTGAAGCGCGGTATCCACCGTACAAAATATTTACCGATTTCTGCTCGATACGGAAGATATAATGTATTGAACTGGGAAAATAAAAACGCTACTCCCTATTCGACCTGCAATTTCACTTAGCATCGTCACGCTTAATAAACATTTCCCGAGTTTTCCGCATGAAACGGAAATTGGGAGATAAAAATTTTAATAAAGTGAGATTGACAGAAAATATATTCGAATTTTCCCGTTTTCATTGGTCTATGTTTCATCTATTTGTATTTGTTGTAATGAAATTTTTCATCGTATATTGCACATCCTGATTGGTCACGAATGATAAATTTAAGGCGGAATAATCGATAGTTCGCGACGGAAGTATAAAAATACATCGGGACGCGGCAGAGTGAAGTAATCGATAGATTTTTAACAACGTTAATAAATAAACTGCTTTACCTTCGACAAGCTTTCGAGATCAGGTTATGCTACCGACGTTTATTTTACACGTTGGAACAAGCGCTGGTGCAATGGTAGAGGCAATATAGTAACTATTAAAAATAAGTACATAATGAATATTAAAAACAGATGTATTAATGATTGCAGCCTACATTGTACGTGCAGGTGTTACCCTCGGTTTCGTAATACAAATGACACCATACTACGCTTTCTAGGCTAAGTTTCAATGAAGTGAAAGTAGCAACACTGCAAAAGTCAAGTTGAATGGCATGAGAATCAGGTGTACCGGCACGCATGCTATGCGATACTGCACAATATGCGCCATTACGCGGTCTTTGTGCAGTTTCGTCATTACTGCAACGAATAGATGTGTGCCTATAATAGCAATTTACTTGCATTACCAGCGAACAAATACTAACAAATAGGCTCGTGTTATTTTTTCGTTTTCTTTTTCTCAAAAATTTCACCGTTACGCTTCGAATCAACGAGAGCCAATAGAGAGGCAACAGCACCGAAGAAAAAATAGAGAATCACGGCGAAGAATGCACCAGCAATCCTAGTAATAAATTGACCCAGTTAAGCACGTGTAGGAAGAGACGTACTATAATTTCAGCGTCATGCGAGCAACGACTGGCCGAGGAGAGCTGCTCCACTGGATCTTGATAGCGTAAAAATTTATTGAACCGTGACAACTTCGCATTACCCCCGGGGAAAATGTGGATTTAAAAATTCCATGAATGCATAAATATTTACCGGGAGAGTGTAATTACTACTGCTGCGCGCAAGAAAGTTAATTATCGCTTCTGTCGAAGGAAACGACTTTTTACTTGCGCGGAATATTTAAAATATTCAAAATAATCCCGATTATTAATCGTTAATTGGTGCGACGTTTTACTCAGACCACCAGGTGACACAGGCTTTTCTAAAATTTTGTAAAAATTCATTAAAATAGTTTCTAGTTTGGGAAATGTTGTTTTTGGTCACGAGAGACCCCAAGACACGCCTAAATATGAATCTAGGATTTTCAAAGTACGATTTAGCTTCAGAAAAAGTCCGCGAAATCCAACAATTGCGTTCCGAGCGTGCGAACAATTCCACGTGGATCGAAAATATCAATTATCCAGTAGCCGGGCGCCATTTGAATTTTGGCACGGGGAGAATTAAGTGCACTCGTCCGATAATTAAATTTAATCTTCGAAAAATATGGACGGCATTAATGCTCGCTTATCGTCATACCAATACCGTTCCGCGCTCCCGAAGGACATAATCTATCATGCATCGACTGATTAACGAATCCCGAAGATAAATAATGTACAATATCGACCGATTAAAATGCGATAGAGAGCGCAATCCGATTTACTTCGTTTTTAGCCCGGGGCGAATTTCGGGAACACGCGCGCGTGCGGGCGCACCAGATGGAATAAACGACTGCATACGGATGCGGGGAATTAATCAAAAACAGTTGGAAATATTGGAAATAATACAAATTACTGTAATTACAATAACTAACGAGTCCGGTTTCGGTAATATCTGATACCGCCATTAATTGCACGGAAAATAGGGCATCGGGTTTCCGGCGTTGTACTATTACAGTTCGTTCTGGAATATTCGATTCTGCCATCTAGCATTTAAAGCGGAAAGTATTACCATCTGTTTAGCCTTAAGTGATTTATTGCAATTAATTACGCTCGAGATGTGGCCGGATTGATATCCAAAGCGGAAAGAATTATGATTTATTTAACCGTAAGCTCGGTTGATTTATTGAAATTAATGAAGTTCTGAATGTAGTAGAATATTAACGTCTTCGGCAAAACGGGTTATGATTTATTTATCCTTAAGGAGGATGGATTCGTTGAAATTAATTACGCTCCGAATGTAGTCGAATTAATATCTAAAGCAAAAAGGAACGACGATTATATTATTTTGGAGGCGTAACAGAATTAAGATGCACCGACTCATTAAAGCTAATTACATTCATAAATATAGTAGAATTAAAATGTAAAAGGTAAAGGACGATGACATGTCCTTGTGGTAGACATTGATTTATTCAATCCAATTGAATCGCAAACGCAGTAGAATCAATACCCCCCCGGATCAAAAGGAAATGATTTGTTCGATCTTTACGCGAGTTGATTTATTTAAATTAATCGAGCTCTCAACGCAGGATCATTCATAAACTCAAAGCAAATTTATGTAAGCGATGTTTATGCGGACTTGCCCATACGAAATATCGAAGGCAAACAAACATTGTGTGTTTGGTTTACGTTCTTGTTAGTTTAAAGTGAATATTACACGTATGCACAGTGTCTGTACCGTCGAGAAATTCAAGTAATTCAAGAGCCCAATAATGCGGTATTCAGGAAAATATTTTCACGTGTACTTCGGTCCATTCAGAAAAGAAATTATTTCCCGTGGAGAAAATAAGTGAACAATGCGCAATACGAGTTTTCATGCGAGACCGAATTTCCAAGAGAATTGTGCTTCAGAATTCGGCGAGCACGCGTTGGTATACACGGCAAGTAGAAACGGCCAGCCACGAACAGACGCGTCGGTTGGCTAATAGCGTAAGTCCTTGACGACTTTTACAATAAAAATCGCTAAACATTTTGATAAAATCGCTAAATATTTTTGGTAAATGAAATACCATTATCGTCTACAGGCTTATAATACATAAATTTCCGGTACAATTTTCCATAATAACGATCAAAAAATTAAATTTCCGCCGCAATGCAGTCCAGACACTTCGTTGACGGAGTATGTCAAATATAATGGTGTCTACCACGATCAATAAGTCCTACTTGCAATTAGAAGGAAGCAGAGTTTCTGTACCGTTGCTGTTAGGTCGTTCGTGCACCTTGCTCGATCGTTTTAATTAGATAAATGTTTTCCAAGATAAATTTGAAGATCGGACATTTGGCGCGAAACAACCTAACACATTCCGACCTGTCGATTTCCTGGCGGACTCGTTGGCAAACGTCGCCGGTTCCGAGGCTATAGATTCAGCCCTTAGAGCCGCGGCCATTAGCGTGATGTAATTAACAGTGTCGATAAGCATATATGAATATTATGGTTAATTTACGATCACGAACGCGGAGCCGGTAAATTCACGTGGACGGCGCAGCGCCGCTCCGAGGCATTTCAACTAAAACCGTACGGTTGTAGCTTACCATTGCGCCAGGGCAAACATTGACCGAAACGAAGGCTGAGGCGGTGGTAGGGAGCGCGAAGGGACGCCGAAGGGCGCGGGAGGGATCCATGGGCAATGTACAATTTACACGCGAAAATGTAAACGACCAATTAGGGCGACCCTTTGATGCTGTTGCAACCAACGACGCCGCGCCGCGCCGTACGAAAAGCTGCAGCCTTTGAAAAACATCGGATGCAGTGATATTTCACAAACGGTTGCACACGGTAACGACTTTCTCACGCCCCGCAACATAAACATCGACTTATGTTCGCGAATTGGTTAAACGCCTCTCCTAGAATTGAGAAACTTTGACCACCGACTCGAACAGAAAAAATAGAAAAACATATTTTAGGAAATTAACCCCTTCACAGGGGATGCTTCTATAAACCAGGCAGTTGTAGATATAACCATTCGTAAATTTGGATGAAATTATGCTAACTCGCTAGGTTTCCATCCTCCATTTCGATGGAAATTAAACATAAATATAATTGTAGATATAATTTGATTGAATGATTGCAGTTTTAAAGAACATTTTCAGTATTTCGTGCAATTTAAACGATTGCTATTTATCTCCCTGATGTACTAAAATGGTAACGGAATCATATTTGTTGCAAGTTCCGAGTAAAATTGACTTTCAACCGGTTCGATCAATTATCGAGCGGAAATTAATTTCTCTTTGTTTCATTAATCCTGCCAGGTTTCCGAGGTCCCTCTTGCGCCCGTTTTGACATTGCATTTTTCCTTCTGTAACGCAGTCACGATTATGTACCGCGTTTATAAATTCCATTAATCCTGTAGGATTGATCGAGGTTAATGCTATACCCAAGAGAGTTAATTAACTTTGTTGAAAATGTTCGACCAGGTACGCCCTCATTCTGCGATGATTTTATACCTTCGAGATATAGAAAGAATATTATAGTCGGTACATCCGTTTCTCCTTTCGACAAATTATTTCTAACGCTGAACCGACGGTGCTCCTAAACTCTTTTGAAGATTCACTGTTTAACTGCACAAGCTCTGCAGTTACAGTTAGTACACTCTCGATGAGTCTATTGAAAGTCTGTGAAACTTTATGCAAATTTACGCTCTCCTAGGGAAATTCGGCAAAACTGACATTAGATATCCATTCTCTTTGTAAGTGCTTTAAGTAGTTAAACAATGCTCAATTCCAATATTTCCATTTCGATCGCTTCTCTGAAGTTTCACTACAAATGCAAAAAGTTTGACTCGGACTAATCTGAAGAATTCATATAAGGGTTTTATTCAAAATATGAAAAGCAGGTATTAAAAAATAATTTGTTCGTTCCATCGAACTGATTCTGATTCCTGTTCAATTCTCTAAAGAATATCCGTTCACTATAAATGCAAAAATTTCGACAGCCCGGTAATTACAAAGACTCTGTCAGACTAATCTAAGGAATTCATAAGGGTCTTATTCAAAATATGAAAAGCAGGTATTAAAAAATAATTTCTTCCTTCCATCGAACTGATTCTGATTCCTGTTCAATTCTCTAAAGAATTTCCGTTCACTATAAACGCAAAAATTTCGACAGCCCTGTAATTACAGAGTATTAAAAAATCATTTCTTTGGCCAAGTTCTGATTTCTCCAAACTCGGAGTGCCGAAATTCGTTACGAACATAGTGGGCCCGTAGTTTTTCGAGATTAGGCGTTGTTGGTCACGAGTGTTGCATTCTTCGAAACGAGTCGGACGCGTATCGTTCGCAAGTGCTGTCGGTTATCCGTAAGCACGCCGAAATGCATAACGGCGAAGGTATCGCGTGCGTTAAACGAGAAGTATTGTTATCAAGATTCGCAGAAGAGTGCCAGTGGAGCGCAAATCCCTAGAACTGCTAATAACGCACTACATGCTAGCGGAAATATAATTCCGGTAACAACGTCCTATGGCACGACCATAACGACCACATATTCTGCATTTCATTATAACTGGCAAACAGTAAGTAGAACGGTCCCCGTGATGTCAACAGTGGGCGTATAGAACGGCCATTTAAATGGAGATAGCATCACCGGCACAGTGCAACGTTCAACGCCGATCGCGCGCCACAACGGCCACGATACTCTGCAATATTTCACGGAGTTGCAATTATGGCGCGTCTTTCGAGAGAGCGTATTTTTCATGAAATTAAAAGTGAAATGTCAAGATATCTCTTATATTGTTGAACATTGCCATTCTATATATATTTTTCCATGTTACACATACGAAAATGGTGCGACTTACTCGTACAATACCGAAATGTTTAGTAATTTATTAAATACAAACAAATTTAATAATGTAAAAAGCATTTTCAATAATGATACAGCAATTTTTAGTGCTGCTTTACAGGCACCATTCGAGTGATAAGGATTAAACTACTTTCAACATACCAAAGTTACCAAAGTAATTTATTTGATGAAATAAAAATTGATATGTCCAGATTCTTTGTAACTATTACTAGATTACAGATTTTATTCATTTACGAGAAAGTGGAGAAATTAGGAGGAAAGAAGAAAGTTTAAAAGCATCTACGGTATTGCCAATTTGGTGAAATTATTCACAGGAGAAAAATTGCTCGAAGAAAGATTAATTTTTAAATCACTCGTACACAGAAGGTGAACGTAAAATAATAATGTTGTTCACTTAATATCCCCGCAACGACTCATTCAACTTTAAGTTCACGTTCTACCCTCCATATTCGCGTAATCTCGCGCCTACAGATTATTTGCTAAATCCTCGCAAAACCCGCACGATGATAAAAACTTTGATTCCCTGGAGACCTGCAAAATGCATCTGTCGAGGTTTTATGCAACAGAAAGCGGCCAGATGGAATTATGAACACTGGCAAAAAGTTCTAAATCCAAATAGTCATTAGTTTAACCGCGGTGTCCAAAAAACGAATGTCAATGTTTTCCTTGGCGCGTGCACAATATACAATTGCAAAAAGGAATTATATGGTAATAATGTACACGAAATTTGGGGCGTGTTTAAATGATCATTTTTCGGGGATCGCATTTATTTGGAAATTTCATCCCGTAGTTTGCAAACGAAGCAAAATGAACACTTAAAACACACCCTAATAATTATTATGTTACGCATACACGTTCGAGCCAGAAGACTTTCAAAATCTGAGTTCAGGCTTCCGAAAGCCTACAAATGCGATCCTGTAAAAATGACGACCAGTTCTAAATAGTATCATTCTATTTTACGCGAAATCTCCGACCTGCACATCTGATGAACATTCTCGATTGCGATGCTTCGCGTGTTCGCGCGTATGTTCGAGGCAAATTAAACACGATGCAAATGCCAATAGTTAAAACAACTATAATACAATTTAATGACGGGTTGCGCCACGGGTTCCATGTTAGGAGCCGTTGTCGTAAATTCCCGAGCGAACCAGCGGCGTGGCATGTCGTGAATAGAATATGTTCCGCCTCGAATAGGTTTTATGACGGTTGGAATCCCCGCGAAGTAACTCTTAACCTCCGAACCGGAAGTTCAACGGCTCGGGTAGGCGAAACTTTCCGAGTATTAGTCGGCAAGTTTCTAAACTGCGTTTACCATGATTCTTCTACCCGCGGGGCGCCTTATTTACCCGTAAACAACCCTTTAAATGTCATCCGAACTCGGCTCTCTGTTCGGGAATTACCGAAACGGATTCGTCAGCGGGAAACACGCCGGGAAAAAAGAAAGATCCGAGAAATGTAAATGAACTATCGCAAAGATCTCGCGGCATAACCGCAGAAGAATGTGTCTCACCTCAAGGTCGTCTTTTTATCGAGATGTCAAGGTGAATGTGCCCGCGGCAGAAATTGCGACACGAACGTCACGTTTTCCTCGTCTTGATATATGGGCATAATGGTACGGAGCCAGTTAAGAAACACTCTTTTTACGCGTGAGAATGTTACAACTGTAAAACTTATGGTAATGTTTAATCGGTCCGATGCGACGCGCGAGCACGTGAAAAATATTCCACGTTTACTGTCCGTTGCCCTTGTGGAAAATGGAAAAGTATTGTATTTTACATCATTTATTGATTCCCCTTGGGGTTACAATTCCTTTTACACAAATACTTCCTTCGGCCGCCCTTAACCTAATCTTAATCCTAGTCTTCACCTATCTTGTACTATATACCCGAGAGAGAGTGAGAGAGAGAGATCTTACAACTAGTATCACACAGGAACAAGGAAAAGTATTCGACTTCATTTTAGAAGGAAACGCGAACCGAGCACATCGTCTGATCGTTCTTTAAATTAAAAATTTATTATTAACTTATAAACTGTATTCATCATACTCCCCAGACTTTCGAATGACCGTATTTCTCGAAGCAACGTTTCCTCTCTCCGTTTCTTTTTCCACTGGACGCTAACCTTGCATGTTTCCGGCGCATTTGCGTCATATTAGACCAATGTAACGTTGCCATAAGTTCAACGTAAAATTCTCGGCGTTTCTCCAGCCTGTTTTTTCGAAAGAAACGCGCACACCGATCATCATAAAAGCTGTCCCACCGCGTTGTCGTGTTAACTTCAGACTGGCAACGCGGGAGTATAATAACAGCGAGATCCTTGCAATGTGGGATTTTTAACAGTGACGTTAAATTAACCTGTTTCTGAATAATCTTACGGATCGAAGTAAGCGTCGTATACTAAAATCATACGCATCATCGCGCACTCTTTGTCGCGCGCGCGCGGCAATTTCTCGAAACGCTGCGAGAAATTGATTCGCGGAACGGGTTCAATTGATCACACGAGCCCTAATAAAGCGAGATTTTCATTCCGGCCGATCGAGAACTGTAACTTCCATTCTGGCCGATCGGACTGTCCCAGGTAATTAATCGTGTTTCCTCGTTATCGATAATTAATCCCGTGTCGGTCATATACAGCGAATGAAAAAAACAAAATAAAAAAAAAAAGAGAGAGAAAAAAGAACCGGATGCCGGAGAATTAACCAGCGAAGCCGGATCTCTCCATCGATATCGTCGGTATTTGCACGTTCGGGGCGATGTCTCCCAGGAGATCAGTGATAGCGCAGCATCCAATGGAACAGAAAGCGTTAAAATTCCCGTCGAGCCAGTCGAGAGCCCGTCGGCCCGAAAAACTTGGCCACGCGCCAGACGAACCGCGGGCTCCATTCGTGTGTACGGTTCGTTTCGAGAGTGACGTCGCCTTATTCAATTTCGAATTCACCTGTGACCGTTCACGATATTTGTAAAGGCTCCTATGGCCATGCCGGGGACCGAGTGGAGCCATGCCAAATGTTTGTATCTGTTCCGGATGGATCCCAATATTGAATAAATGTACCGATGTGTACGTATAAATCTACTTAGACACTGCGCAAATTGACATTGCCCGGCGCGCGACTTCCATCCACTTGGCCGAACAACTATGCCGAACTTTCCACCGAGAACCCTGTCATTAAATCTCCGATGTTATGCGAAAACGGGCGGGTGTGATTTAACGGGCGGGCGAGTTCTCTAATTCACAATTATTCTGATTGTAAAAATGCATTTACGGGAAATTTATTCGACGCGATTATTCCTCGGGACATATATCGTGGTAGAATCTGTCAAAAATCTGGCTGTTGCGTGCGCGTTTTCTATTGCGTGTTATAGTCAAACTCGCACTTCGCTATGTTTAGGAGTGGACTGTATCGAATGAAGTATATTACAGTTTATTCCAAGTAAATGTGTAGGATCGAACTGATTAACCAAATTCAAGAGTGACCTTTGCTTATCGCCAAAGGCATTCAAGAATCGAGAAAAATGACATGAATCTGCCGCTCCGTCTTACTATTTATGCAATACGCTGGGGAGTTTACAAAACTGGCATGCGGAAGTTGACTGGTTGGAAAGAGAGGGTGGAGTTAACAATATCGTTGACCAGAACTACTAGAGTGGCAGCAGGAGTTGCAAAAATAATTGGAAAACCCGAATTTCTCTGACGTTTGTCCGAAATTTGTATTGTAATTGTTATGCTTAGGGTAAACGGTAAACGGTTCCTCGGACACTATTCCTTCTAACCTAAATTTCGCTACGCGACACTGGCTGACAATGAGTATATTCCTTATATTTTTATAAAATAATCCAAACTGGCCCCGTAAACCTAGCGTTAAAGCAGAAGACAGACGGAAAAGAATTAATTTATACTCGATCCCTGTTCGTTACAATCGACGCAAGCAATTTTTATTTTGCATGAAAATTTAGGAGTGATACCTATTGGACCTGGGGTGTCCATCGCGCGTCTTTGTCAAGTTTTGGCGGGTTCAAGATAATGAACGAGTGATCTCTGTTATAGAGCTTGTTTACACGCGGTCCCGTTCTCGTAACATCTGCCGGTTATGTACAGAAACGTGCACACACGCTGAGTGGCGGTGTATAACCTGGCACAACTACTGTCTAAGTATAAACAGTCGCTAATCGGTTATCTTACAGGCGGAGTCAGGGAACGTGCTCCTTCGGGTGCCTGTTGGCCTGTATTATAAAGGCCAAAGTATGCACGTGGCCAATCCTTACGAGCCCGAGCATGGCAACAACGTAAATGCTTAGGCGGAAAGGGCAGCGCGCGAAACGCTCGTGAACCTCCGATCTTACGAATCGAAGTTTCAAAACCGAACCGAAAATACTCCAACGTTACTCTTATCTTCAAATACGCTTTTTAAAATTTTTAGATAACAATTTACTGACCCGGCGAAGTTGCATTGAAATTATTCACTAAATCTATCTCTTTGAATGTGAAAGGGCTGATGCTAAAAAGAAAATAGTATGCATGAAATCGCGGTGGAAATAGCGTTAAAATACACCGTTCCGCAAAGTCAAACAAACGCGGGATTACAAAAGAAAAATTGAGCTTTCCGTAATAACTTCACCTAAAAATATTTCGCCCAGCGTTCCGCCCGCGCCCGTTTCCGAGGGCGAAGTGTCTGCTCGAGCATCCGCGAACTTTACTGTTTTCGAAAGGTTATTTATTATTTGTAATTTTAAAAGCTCCGACACGACTGTGAGGATAGTCGGACACATTTTTCCCCGAAAAGGTTACGTCGAAACGAACAAGGGAACCGAAAAGTTGCTCTTTCGATTTTCAAATATCACGAATTCAAACGAGTCCGCGCTCTCGTCCCACGTGTGACCGTTGCGGAACAAAGTTTTTTTTATACTCCGTCGAGTTGTTCGAGTTCGTAAAATTGCGAAAGAAGAAACGCAGCTTCCGTTCCTCATTCTATTTTACTACAAGAGAAGGGTTTTCGAGAAAACTCGACTCAAAAGTGTCCAAGTAGTTCGGCGGCGGGACTTCATCCCTTCGAAAGAGCGAAAGCAGAACGTTGTAATATTTCTTTCTGCACGAATTAATAAAATTCAACCCTTAACAGAATTTTAATCGAAAAAGTGCAACGTCTAAATCCATTGGACTTAAATAAATAATTAGTTGAGCGTTACAAGGATTCTTTGAAGCGCCAGTTTGGCTCGCAGAATAAAAGTCGCGGCTGAAACGCAACGCCGACATAACGCCGGCCTCAAAGGGTTAGTTGTGCGATATCACGCAGAAAAAATGCTAATATGCATGTTTATGGTTCGCTTATAGTTTCGCGCATTTCACACCTCCGGGCAGTTTGCTTTTAATGTATTCCATTTTAAATTCACTGTGCCAGAAGCAC
Source organism: Halictus ligatus (assembly GCA_028454255.1). Classification (NCBI taxonomy): domain Eukaryota; kingdom Metazoa; phylum Arthropoda; class Insecta; order Hymenoptera; family Halictidae; genus Halictus; species Halictus ligatus. The sequence continues at coordinate 3,812,499 of CM052145.1, read as the reverse complement.
GAATCCTCCAAGCGAACATGTAACGAGGGAGTCCGTGATCGCAGTTTAGATAATAGCGAACACTGCAGTTGAAACAGGTCACGAGAGCGAGCGAAAGGGCACACCTTTCCCGGGCGATATAGTTGTGTCAAACTGGGATAATAGCGGCGGACTGGCTCCAAGGTCATTTTTCACGAGAAACGGACCACTTTTTGGGAACGGTGGCGCGCGTTTTGATGAAATTGAAATATGACGCGCGATCCCGAACAGAGAACGCTCCGAAAGAATTATTCTCGTATCTAGCAAAAAGAAAAATTTGTACCGTTCCTATATTAGCGCTCCGAGCGTTTCAATGGCGAAGTTTTCAAAAATTCAAAAATTCCATTCCGCGAAAAATTAGCAGAATTTACCTTTTTCATTTGCATCTTCTTTGTTATTTCCACGTGAATAAAACACAAAATAACGAAATAGAGCATCTTAGTTAACGTCATACAAAAAATCTAGTGTTCTATTGTTTTTCATTCGGTATCAGTTTAATTCAGTTATAGTATCTTTGTGTTATCATGTTCTCACTTACTCGATGGTGCAATTATTACACAGCGAATATTTCCGGAAAAAATAAAAATAAAAATTGACTGCATCAATTGCCAACAAACAGGAGCTAAATGAAATTTTATTTCTGTCCTCGCTGATTTTAATACGTTTAAAAATAGAATATTGACGCGGTTGAGTTCTTTCAATTTTTCTACTATTTTATATAAACGCACGTACGTTTGCCATCAATGAATAAAATCTTCAGACTAGTAATTCAGATCGCCGGAATAGAAATAGTTCGAGCACAGCTATTTTAAAGCGCGTTTAATTACGCGTACAGTTGAGCACCGAAACCGATGTTTTCGTTCGAAAATCATCGATGTAAGTAATATTCGCGATGTCGCGCCGCAGGTGGAAACACGGAGGGTTTTACGTAAAAACAGGGGGAAGTTTTGGCAACAATAGCCGTCCAGCAAATTTCCCGACATCCTCGGCGATAGTGCTGGCATAACAAGAATGAAATTCGAGCCAAATTGCTGCATATTGTCGACTCCGGTACATGCACGGGATAATTATAAGTCGTAAGTAACAAGAAACGCGTGCAGATGGTACTAGATAACGCGATGCCATCCTGCTATTGTATTTATCAGAAACAAGAACAAGAACGATTGAATGAAACCGGGGGAAAAGTAACTAGCATTTCCTTTAACATTTTCCCATATTGCATTATATTTTAATTATATATAATAGGGGAGAGTACCGTCGTCGAACCACCGTCAATTTTGAGAAAGAAAAATATATGAAGAATTTATAACACTATTAATTGATTAATTATGCTTTGAATCTGGTTTAACCATAATACTCTTAACAAGAAAAATATTTACAGTATTACCGGTGGTGCCTCTGTATTAGAACTTTGAATAAATCGAACGCACTATCCGAAATGAAAATTTTATATATCTGCGTCGAGAATATGTAAACATTCAAGTTTATATTCTCGTAAAAAAGTATGCGCGAGCTCGTGTCGGTTTCGTTTAGGAAAAATTATTTGAGCACGCTGTTCCGTGCCATTTTACGATATTTTTGATTATAAAAAGCTCGAGTTTACCTGAAGACGCTTTCGTCGTATGATAAGAGGATCCGAAGTGGTTGGCTGATGCTACGTTTTCTCACTTCGTGTGCAGGATCCACGTGAACGCCGTGGATGACCTGTAAAATATAAGAAAACAGGCACGCTATAGTCAACGATACCGGCACAGAAACACGTAGAACGCCCGAACAGTTTCGGGAAAGTAGAAACAACAAGACGGCATAGTTTTATAGTTTTTAGGAGATATGGGGAAAAACACAGAAAAAATTAAATGCTAAAACTATTCCTTTAAGCGACAAATCGACAGAACGAATCTAAATCGTAGAACAAATTATTCTCTTAACAGTAGAACGAGCGGAGCAGTCAAAATGACTGGTTCCTAAATTTTTCTTTTACAATTATTGAAATTATAAAAATGTTTTTATTAGAAATGCTTTAATGAATCTCTTCATTCAAGCAAATATTATAATAAAAGTTGTATGGAGTCTGAATGGGCACAGTCTTGTCACTGTTACAAAGCAATATACGTGAATCGCATTTATTGCTCGTTCTAGCGTTAATAGGGATGATTTCTGATCCACTGAAAAATTTGTTAAGACATTTACAGCTGATATTGTCGAAGACTATTTATTCGCTGCATGTGTAGATGGCTCTTTCAGGGTTCGAACATGCATCAATGCTACGTCAGATGCATGTTGGTTGACAGTGGATAGGGTGTCTCCACCCCAGGCTCATAATTAAGAGCATAACAATCTACATAGTGCGCCTGCGACCTCGTGATAAAGCGGATCGAAGCGAGGAACACGTGCATCGTCCCGCTAATGCTCAATAACCAACAAAGCAAGATCGTGCTTCGCACTACATGAATTATTTCCGAAGTAGAACATTTCCCTAATTACGCTTGCCGCGGAATCTCGGGGCGCGTTCGTTCGAACCCAGCGGATTTCTCGAAATTTTTGCACCAGGCGTCGATATTCCCGTAAACAATTTCAATCGGTTGGAGAGCAACAATATTCGTGAATTCTTTCAACAAGACAAGCACGTAGAACAGCCGAGAAATCGTTGAAACGAAGATCGAAACGTGTCGATGCGAGAAAGCTAAATACTATCGACAAATTCTGTACTCTTTGACCGGAAGTACTCGCGCCGAAGAGTTTCCGCTGTCGTCGACGGCAGCGCGGGAGACGTTAACGGGAACGATCGGACTCTAAATCCTGTTTGACGTTTCTACAATAATGAAGGATTTCGACTTTCTTGCTTCGTCTCGCCTTTGACATTCTTCCCTTGTCGAGAAGTTACAGCAATTCCTCTTGTTACGTCCGGCGGCAGATAGAACGTCGATAACAATGCGGAATTTCCGGCGAATCTTCCGTCAGAAATTTCGGTCCTCGCGTAGACGGAAAGCAGATTCGAACTTTTCCCCCCCGGGGGAACTTCTACATTTCATTTCTGACGACAATGCGGCCGCAGAAGTTTGAAAAATTAAATCACGGCACGACGATGCTTTGAGCGCGGACCTCGAATTATAATTCGCATAACCGATTAGGGAAAATTCGTTTGCTGTACGAATTAGATATGTCACCATTGAACTGCATTCAGAAATATTAAAAGAAGACGTATCTTCTCTGATATGTAACAAAAATCCCTGAATAGAATATTGTTTAATTCCTCGTCCTACATATTGGTTTAAATTTATGTTAGCGCAAAGATCCGCTGTCTAATCATTGTAGAAAATATTTGACCCAAGTTCTAATACAAAATTTGGAGTGTTGATTGAATTACACTCGATTTTCCTGGTGTGTATTTTTTGGAACCCTTTGGAATTTTAAAAAAAGAAACTAGACGATTGTTTCGTACCGTATTTTTTTTTCAACACAAAATACCTAAACCTGCACGAGCTATACTTCCTCGAGCAGGATCATTTAAGCAAGTGTATTACAAAAATAAGGAGGAGCTTCTTGGTCAATTCCAATTTGGTTAATTCAATGCTGGAAAAGTAACGATCCAATTTTATTTAAGTGCGAACCTCTGAAAGGTGCTTTAATAAACGATACTAATTGGATAACAGAGGACCGAATGCGAAGACCTCGCCATTATATTTAGGAAAAGGCTATTTTTGAACTGAAAAATTGATTCTATCCGTTTCAGGACCGTCGTCCCTCGAAGCACCGCTAACAATCGCTTTCGCGGGGAGCAAATATCGTGTAATTAGAAGAAGCCCGGTTTCATTGTCAGAAGAGGAGACTGTTGGAAACGCAATTATGCGGAGATCCGCGTTAAGTTTTAATCCGATCCAATTTTGTGCTCGCAGAAAGTTTATGACCCCGGCGGAAAGCTTCTTATCGATGGCACGATATCATGAGCAGATAAGATGGGAATTCATTGTGTTGCCTACGGGCGGGCCAAGGGACCGAGATGGAGGATCGCTGAGAAAAGTAGAAAAATATGCAGGATGCGCGTGTGCAAGCATTTTGGAAGAACCGAGTCCGAAAACTCTAGTTCAAATCTGCGGGTCGATTATAGAATTCACATTAGATTTAATAACTTGGACACAGAAAAGATTTAGAGAACCTGCTAAAAGTTCTTTTACCTTCGAATATCGAGTTGGACTTTTAAATACGTAAAACTCGTAATTAATCGTAATTAACGATCTTCATCGTAGAAAGGCAATAAAATCCGAGTCTGAAAATTCGCAGTTGCAAGGGTGAATCGTCGAAGACGCGAAACGCGTCTCCAGGAAACAACGGCGGAAAGTTGTTTAGCCAAGTTGGCCGGTGCAGAGGCCAAACAATAGAGCGTCGTCCTCCGAAACCTCGAGCCTCGCGCTGTCGCATGTCGCACGAAAGAAGACGTTAACAAAAATAATCTCACGGGTCGGCGGAGAAAGGCTAGCAACTCGTCAAACTGACGGAAACACGAAAATAAGTTCACATGTGCGTGCAGTAATGCGAGAAGCCACGGACCCAAGTTCGCCGATAACGAACGGTTTCACTTGTCGGGGGAATATTCCAGCGGAGAATAATAGTACGACGGTTCCCTTTGTTTAGAGAGTTATTAGCTTAATAATGATGCTCGACTAGCTTCGACAGTCTGGTTCACCGGTGTTGGAAACTGCCATCGCATTCTTCCGCCATTGTTCGATGTTCCCGAACAAGTTCGACGATCTGCGTCTGCCTTAGACCACACACTCGTATCCGGCGTAACGATGTTCCGATTGGTCGCATAAACGAAATGTTACTCGCGAAATGCGTATGCTTCCACGATTTTTCGCGATCGTTCGTTCAAATCCTCGAACGTCGCTCTTCCGAGCTGACTGTACTTAATTAGTATCAAGTGGCTACTGAAGAAATAAAATTAGGGTACAGAACTTTTGGAACTACGCGCCAGGGTCGACCCAAGACCCATTTCAGGGTTAAACTATTTCTCTCTAAAAATTTGGACAGACCGATTCTTTGAATCAGAAGGGATCCCAGTCCTGTCGCTCCAAGTCCCGTTAACCTAATTTTCCATAGAATTGTTATCACCATTGAGGCACTCAATAAGATTCGGCGGAGTGCAATATCAACTGAAATGAATATTTCTAATTCGAAAGCAGATTATCGAGCCAGTGAAAGTGTCCGAATATTTACGGACGAGTGTACAGCAGTGTGCATTTCACTAATTACGTTAATTATACCCATGTCACTGGTTTTGCATTAATAAAGCCGATGCCGGCGCAACGCGAGAATACGGTGAAAATGATTAATGTCGACAAATCGACACGATTGTTCGAAAATAAATCGAGCAATATCGTCAACGTTGATCAGAAGAGTTCACTTCATGAAATCGTCGAGTTTGAACTGCTGCAGCTTCGTGCTACGCGTTTCCTAAAAACGTTTATAAAATTCTTATGAAATTAGGCTTTCTTCGCCTAAAGTTTCGTGTGTATTTTCTGTAATTGGAAAGTGCATCGCGCGACAGTAATACCGAATGTTCGCTCGAGTTACACGTCAGATGCAAGCTGCGTTCGTCGCGTCAAAGGTCCCGGCTTCCGCAAGTTTCATAAAACACGAGCTTTGACCTTCTCCCGTTCCCGGGAGCGGCGACGCTGAAAAATTAATATTAAAAAATTGCAGTCAACTCGTTTCCCTGGAAAAGTTTATACGGATTATGAATTGGGGTCCTTTCTCGAATCCTTGGAGCCAGCGTTTGCGAAAGAATTGCTTTGAGCGGGCCTTTGAAAATGCTGCTGCTGTGCTCTCCCTCTTCGCGAGCTCAAACGCGACACTTTGCAGAATGATTTTCGGATCGGTTATTTAGGTAATTTTATCTTTGCAGCCACGGCGAAACTTTCCTTCGTATTCGTAATTCCAGTGATTTACAGTTTTCATTTTTCTTTAACGGATACAGAGGAGCGGCATTAGCCCGCTGAGTCAGACTTCATTAATGGTTTACGAACAGCTGTGACCATCATTTTACGAGAACACTTGCACTTGAGTATTATTCACAGCGCTTCTACTGGAAACATAATTTTCGAGGGTAAACGTTCCCCTTAATTATTCAGAACGAAAGCGAAATGCTCCATTGTGCCCGGCCTGCGCAATCTCGCTTGCAAATAATACGCAGAGAAAGTGTCAAGCGATGAAACGGATCGTTTTCAAAATAGAAATGAACGTTTCGCATTAAATTTTTAAGCTATCCAAAAATGCAATTAATCCAACGAAAAATTAATGTTGGCTATTTTAACCCTTAAACGGTACTGTAAGATCTTGATCTAACCTCGATCCTCGGGTCCGTGACATATATCGCGTAGGGCTACTAGTGAAGGGGAAGATAGACGAACTGACTAAAATCGTGTAGGTCCGTTCGGCTTAGATCAAGGCTTTACCGTACACGGGAAATTTTTCTGGGGTCACGGAAGACCCTAGGGTACTATTCGAGGGTGATTCGATTTCCCGGAAAATAAGGCGTCAAAAGAGAAAATGTTATTCCTTTTTTAATACTCGTTTCTGCAAGTAGAATCAGAACCTTTTGTACCATCATCCCAAAAACGCCCTGTGTAATAGATTTCTGTTTCTGTAATTGCCGCAGCGATCGTTTGATTATCGAACAGTCGGATATTAGGGTTTTGTTGTTCTGTGCTGATTGCACAGGCAGAATCAGCTGATTGACGACAAAGGGCGAGCGGGCCCGATGGCAGTGAAATTTCTGTAGAATAGATAGGCGTCTCGCGAGGTTACAGGTTGGCACGCGCACGTCGATGCAGTAATTTCAGCGATATTTGTCAGAACGCTGACAGAATTCAATTAGTCAAATGACAGTTGCATTACTTGTATCTACACACAAGACAGTTTCGACTCTCCGACAGGAATCCTACGGGTCGTGAATATTGGGACCTCCCTCTGATAAAGAGAGGGAGGTAAGGAGAGAGAAATAGAGAGAGGGACATAAGGAGAGAGATAAAGAGAGGGAGATAAAGAGAGGGTGATCCGTTCTCCCTCTTCTTTATCACCCTCTCCCTCTCCCACTCTTTATCACCCTCTCCTTCTCCCACTCTTCATCACCATCTCCTTCTTCCACTCTTTATCACCATCTCCCTCTCCCACGAGAGAGAAAGAGAGAGAGGTATATAAACAGAGAGATAAGGAGAGGGAGGTAAGGAGAGGGAAATACAGAGAGGGAGATAAAGAGAGGGATAAAGACAGGGGTAAAGATGAAGGGAGGGAGATAAAGAGTGGGATAAAGAGAGGGGTATAGATGAAAAGAGGGAGATAAAGAGAGGCATAAAGAGAGGGGTAAAGATGAAGAGAGGGAGATGAAGAGTGGGACATAAAGAGACCAATAATGAGAGAGAAATAAAGAGAGAGAGAGAGATAATATATAAATAGGAACACATCTGACGAGACGTCGCAATCACGTCCTCGACACGTGTCCTCAATAGGTCTCCGGAAGAATCGCTGCCAGAAACCCAAGCAAATATTCTTCTTCTATCGTTTTCCAATATCCAAACGCAGAGTTTCGTTCAAACGGAACGAACATTCCGCATAATCTAAGAGGATTGTTGATAATATGCTTATTCTCTCAACATTATTTCGACCGTGGTGCACAATCCGCGACTGCAGCGCATTCGAGGTGCGTTCGCACTGATTTCAAACAGAAGATGTTCTGGAACTACACCGTTCGGTCAAAAAGACACGTTTAGCATTAAGTTCGAAATAGCTGCGGGGTAAAATATTGAACATCGAATATGGGCCATCGTAACAATTATTCATAGAACATGACGTTTCTTCCGATTCCGGGATAAAATTACTGCCGAAAATTTTTCTGTATCAATATTGAATGAAACGGTTGTACGAAAAGTGTCATTAATGTCGAAAGCGTTGTCTAGATAGACAAGTGAATCTTGAATTTCGATACCAAAAGACTCCGTCAAATAAAGCCACCGCCAATTTTTTTTTAAACACGTCCATTTCCATTTCAAAACTTCGCACGCGTTATAAATGCAAAATGACCGCAGTCCGCGTATAGAAAAGCTTATGATCATTTTGTATTCATCCGTAGAAATATAATACAGTATTTATGGGAAAAAATGTAGGTATACACTTTATTAAACATATCTGTTTCTATTTCAAAACTACCCACGCGTTATAAATGCAAAATGACTGCAGTCCGCGTATAGAAAAGCTTATGATCATTTTGTATTCATCCATAGAAGTATAATACACTATTTATGGAAAAATATGTAGGTGTACACCTTATTAAACATATCCGTTTCTATTTCAAAACTTCGCACGCGTTCTAAACGCGAAATGACAGCCAGTCAACGTATAAAAAAGCCATGATTATTTCGTATTCATCCATAGAAATATAATACAGTATTTATGGGGGAAAAAATGTAGGTATACGCGACGTCATATTTCACTTTTTATTTTTAATATTCGCAGAAATAATTCAGAGTCACGCGCACGATATGTTTTTCGACGAGCACGGCGAAGGAATGACAGATTACGAACGGTTAAGCGTTATAGCGTTTCCAACAATCGTGATGGCGGCGCAAAAGCGATGCAGCCCCGGCAAAGTTATGGATATCGTTTGCGGATCGTTGGGTCTTTTGCGGGAGGGGTAGGAAATCCTCTTTTCGAAAGTCGGGAACCACCTGAGAAGTCCGCCCCCAGTCGGTGTCTGTGGAAGTTTGCTATGTGCCGAAGTCTCTTCGATATTACGGATCTTTGCCCGTCCAGTTCGCGGATCGCTGACGCTGTTTATACCATGAATTATGCAGGAGTCTGCTCGAGAACCAACGAGAGCACGATAAAAAGCTCCGACGCGGTATCTCAGAATTCCCATTCAATACGGCGCACACGATTCCGCTCGCATTAAAGAGGATGATTAAGGCGCTGCAAAACCTTTAGGAGCTATTCAGAAGATTTTAAGTAGATCACGCGCTTCCATCCTGCGCAGCACCGACCGAACGAACCCGTATCTCCGCTGTTGCCGATCCGATTTGGTTTTTTCACCAACATCTCCGTTTAATCAGAAATATTGTAACGCAAATTCGTCCCAAAATCGAGCACGCTCCCCTCAAAAACTGACTCTCTTCAAATTGGACCCCGAACGACTGGAATTTTTTCCGGGATTTTTAGAAGAATTAGTTTGCCAAGGTAATGCGTAAAGAAATTACTTCTCCTTGTGTCTATATTTCACTTGAATAATAATAAATGATTGCTCAGCTGACTAAACAAATATAAGCTTGATTGTACAACTCTATTTCCCTGTGACGGTGTATCAGTTGAACGACAAATAACAATTGTTCAGATTGGCAATCGAATTGCAAGCTTGGTTGTAGAGAGAATAATTCATTTCACGATCTATTACTCTCGTATCGAAAAATTCATTTCCCCTGTACTGGCGTCTCAGTTTAACAATAAATAACAATTGCTCGGTTCGGCAAACGAACAAAAGTTTGATTTTTTCACAGAAAAAATTGATATTGTCGATCTACTGTTGGCCAGGCACAAACAATTAATTTCCGCTCTGTCTATATTTGAATTTCGTCGGTAAATTGATGGTTGCACGAATTGATGCTACCGCTTTCGAAGAAAAGAATGAGACGCGAGCTTGATTTTGCGAAAGTTCGTCCGACGGTGACGTGATTCCGTTCTGGTGATATAATTTGTATCGTGTTTTCTTTGTGGTAGAAAGGATTTTTCTATTTGCGCTTCGCGTTGTTATTTACGGGCTAGTATAACATTTTTCCGGTAACCGGTGATACAGTTTCAAGTGGTCGTCAGATTAATGGGTTTCGTGAAAAAGCAATAATTTCACGTCACTTTCCGCGCGAACTAACACCGCCCCGCAGTATTAATCACCCCTTTGGTATTGATTTAAGGTATTATTATCTCATTTTCACTATACTAGTTCCTTTCAATTTGTCAGAGAATGTAATTTACCGAGGGATGCAATTTATCCGGTCGGTCGGCCCGGTTAAATGACAGTACACGATGCGAAATCATTTACGCTCGGCGATGCGGTGTACCGTAAATAAGGCTATTAAATTTCATTTTTCTTCGGCATTAATGCCGCCCAGCAACGTGTAAACAAAAGTGATTTAAAATTCAGATCACGTGCCGCTACACCAAACAAATTAGTCGCATTATCATTTATCGATCTGTTTATTCCTAACCTCGAGGAATAACAACGAGATACCGTTCGAAACGCTTTGCCGAAACACCGGAAGTCGAAATGCATTCGTAGTGGTCTTCGCACAGCTGTTAATTTTCTTAGTTTTTCTACGGATCCGATTTTTCCCCGTGGAGTTTCACGCGATCCGAACTGCAATAAAAGCGTAAACACGCGTACCCGACGATGACGATTAAACTACGACCGTGTAGTCATTAAGTTTATCGAAGATCCGTTCGACAGAACGTCGATATCGGGAAGAAAGTTGCCGCCGCGTCAGGCTCCTTCCATAAAAACGTTTACGGGAATGACACAGTCGACATTATGGCGAAACTTGCATCCGCAGAAGAACGGAACCATCTGGCCGCGTGCAATGCATCATGCGATATCGGTGTACGTATCGAAACACTCTGCAGCCGGAACTGGAAGCTGTCGTGGCTAAATTATATTGCAAACTCCCTTCATCAATTAGTTAATCGTTCCTATAAATTGGAAGCGTCAGCAGTTCCACCTTTGAGCAATCGCATTTACATTAACTGTCTCGAAATATTGTCATGTGCCTCACTTAACTGCAGAGAAAATTCTCGCACAAATATTCTTTCTCTGTTGTGTTACTGTTGTGCATAAATTGACAAAAATATGCGTAAACATCAGCACTCTAATGGCGACTATAAGGCGCCACTAAATTTCTTCTATCATTATGCAAAATATTTGTTACATTATTAAATTTGTTCGTATTTAATAAATTACTGAACATTTCAGTGCTGTACGAGTAAATTGCACCATTTTCGTGTGTATAGTATGAAGACATATGTATAGGAGGAAAATATTCTAGGTCGGCAGAAATGTTTCGTTTTGGATGTAAAATAGCTTCGAGTGCAAAGGGTTAACACTAGGAGCACTAAAAGCGACTATTTTGCATTACCTCATAAAAATAACAAGAACGTGCTACTCACATTTTTAGCAATATTTTAAAAATAATATGTACCCAAAGAAATAAATGTCCTAAGTAATTTCTTCTGTATGCATCCATAGAATTTGAATAAAAATTGCTGCATCATTATTCAAAATATTTTTCACAGTATTAAATTCGTTTGTATTTAACGAATTACTAAACATTTCAATATTGTGCGAGTCAATTGCACCATTTTCACACGTATAACACGAAAAAATATATATAGGAGGGAAATATTCTAGGTCGGAAGAAACGTTTCGTTTTAGAGTTAATCAAGCTTCGAGTGCGAAGGGTTAAAATATTTGAACGCAAGGAAAATTTGAAACAAGGGAAACGTGCCAGAAGATGGAGAGGTAAAATGCGAAACGGAGCCGCATCAAACGCAGCCTGTAATGAATTGTAATGAACAGTTTGGCGTAGCAGCTATCGCGGACGATCTAAACAATCGTGGGATCTTCGAGCGTGGAACAGGGAACAGGGAGAGAGAGAGGATCGATCGTTGTGCGAAAGGGCAACACAAGGCGGAAGATGGGCGTGGTGTTTCGAGGGCGTAGATGCCGGTAAGTAGATGCATTTGTGGTGTCTCATAAAAGGCGCCGGCATGGTGCATTACCCGGTACACCGGCAAGTTGCGAGTTTACAAGTTAATGCATGTTAAATCGCCGAAGTAAAGTCGAGTGGCGCACATAATCTATACGCCGTGGCCGGGGCTCGAGTAACTAGGCTGGCAACGTAAGAGGTAGCGATTGACATCCTGAAGGGGTGGTGGTGGTAGACGGAGCCTGCACGTGACGCTACTGCCGAAGAAGAAGAAGAAGAAGAAGAAGAAGAAGCAGCAGCGCTGCCCACCTCGCATCCTATTTTTATTGATTCCTTTTGAGCCTAGTCAACCGTAAACACTGGAGAGAGGAGACCAAGCAAATAGAATGATAGCTAGCACCGCTCTCGCGATACTACTCGCAAAGATACGATACTACTCCTCCGTCAAACACGATGTAATCCGTCAGGAAATTTTCTTACAATCAGCTACAGGCTCGCTTAAAAGAATCGTCCCCAAAGATTTAAGTCTTGACACTTCAGGTACGAAATTTAACGTTGATTTGAGGAATGACCGTGAAGTAAAATACTGAATACTGTTAAGTATGGTTAATCTATAATATTGCAATATTTATACGACTCAAGTGTGTATAATTGACACGCTTGGATGTTTAATTTCTAGCCGATACTTGTCACCAGACCCGTGTTTTGGACAATTATCGAGTAGACACTGTTGTTTACAGAGTTGACACAATTATCATTGTAATTCTCGAGATTAGTCACAGAACTTTTCACTTCCAAGAGTACATTACGTCGAAATGCACCGAGGTCCCGCAACGTTTAATCAAATGGAAGGGACTTTCCTTTAATTAAGTTGAATGCGATAGTAGGAACGAGCCGTAAAATGTCTTTCAGAAGAAAAAATTGGAGCCGGACCCCGATAGTTCCCAAGAATCGATGCTAGATTGCGAGACTGTAGTCTAAGTGATAAAAGGTCTCCGAAGTGGCCACTTCAGGAAATGTCTGCTGATGGCACGGGAGAAGAGGAAATGGACCTCCGTGAATTTCGAGAGCGAAAGCATCCTTTAGCGTTAAATCAGAATTTAATCGTCACCGAGACAGGATACAAACAATTAGGGTTTCAGTTGAACCGGCTCGGCGGGGACGCTCCGCCACTCGGCCCTTGTTTGTAGAAACAATTATACTGCTGAATCATTGGGCAGAGAGTTCAGCTCGGTGCATTAGCTGCGCGACAGCGTGCGCTATCGATCTTCGTGCACGTGTAGCCTCTAAAAATATCCGAAAAGGAGTAAAATCGGAACATTCATTTGTGCTTCACTCTACTCTACAAAACTGGACAGTCTGTCGTAACAGATTTTCCAGCAAAAATAAAGTTATCAACGGGAAGACAGATTCGCATATTTGTATAGCAACTAAACGTCATTGTAAATTCGAACGATTCAGAAAATATTGCCGCAGCTACGTACGTTCTGCTGCATAAAAGACGCGGTCGTCCATAGCGCGCGTGACGGCGTTACAGCTGATCATACTTTATTAACAGAGAATCATCGGATAGCGCCGTCAAGCACATTTTTACCACTGAAATGTGGGTCACGTGAAAATTGTAGAACGTGACCCATTAAGGTCAGGAATTAATCAGCCTTTCATGAGGTATAACTTCGTGAAATGATTTACGTAAAATAGTAATAGGCTCAAGCTTCGAAGAAAATCCATTTCTCTAATCTGATCGACGTTGACCCTCATACGCTCGTGAAAAATGGCTGCTCGAAAGATCCTACAGTGATTTCCACTCGATTCAATCCATTTCATTCTTAACATTCTCGTATTTGGAATATTGCTTTCTATTCTCACTTCAAATATATTAACTAAGCTGCAAACACAGAAAGATTTTATGACATTTAGAACATTCCTTTTTATTCGTATTTTAGACAAATATATTAAAAACTATGCAATCACAGAGATATCAAAGATTTTATAAAATTCTCGGAGCAGAGAACGCGTGCATTTCCGGCCGAGAAGAGTATCTAGACTGTAATAACATCGAATGGGAAGGTAACGCGATAAAATTGTGCACCTAACTTCGTGCAATTTCCATAGTATTTGTTTTCGTTTGCGGCCCCCCATAGCGTCTCGTTCGCAAGGGGTTTGAATGGCCCGATATCACCAAACTGATCGTGATAGTTGACGGCGGGGGAGAGGGTGTTCGACGATCGCGACTTCTATTTTGATATGCGCGCGTATGGGTGCATACCCGCATGTACCGTATCGTACATGCGGCGGTGGTAATAGTCGAGCACGCATAGTTACAGATTATCGAGTTCCACGGTACGAGTAACACGTTGCAAAGCGCTGCAATCGATGATCAGGCACGTTCGCCATACCCTGAAACTTGGCAATCTTGCTGGCAGTCGCTAACTTGACCAAACAGTGGTCTCCAGGTGAAGCGGAAACTATAACAAGTCTACGTGCATTTCGTTCTTCTTGCATACACGTGCGCCAGCTTGGTCGCGGTGTCTTTTATTTTCCGAGAATACACAGAATATAAAAGATACGGACTAAAATAATATGCAGAATATATGCAAAATAAAATATGTGGAGAATATAGAACGTGTGAAACAAGAAATATCCAGAATAGCATGAATTATAGAATGTGGAATAGAAATGGAATAGTTGTAAAATTTACGGAASGTAGAATATATAAAGTATATAGAGTAGATRGAGTGTTGAATGTGTGAAATATATCGTAGAGATATAGAATATTTAGAACACGCGGTATGTGGAATATAAATTACCCGCAAATAGRAATGAAGTGTTTAGWCGCYAYGTCARGGGAAGAATATCAATGTTATCCTGTTTCTTYAGSAACAAGGTAAACGGAATAGTTGTAAAATTTACAGAAGGTAGAATATATAAAATATAGAGTACATAGARTGWTGAATGTATGAAATATGTCGTAGAGATATAGAATATTATAAATTACCCGCAAGTACAAATTACCTGTTTAGTAACTACGTTAAGGGAAGAATATCAATGTTATCCTGTTTCTTCAGGAACAAGGTAAACAGAATAATTTTAAAATTTACAGAAGGTAGAATATATAAAATATAGAGTCCATAGAATGTTGAATGTACTAAGAATATTATAAATTACCCGCAAATACAAATTACCTGTTTAGTAGCTACGTYARGGGAAGAATATCAATGCTATCGTGTTTCTTTAGGAACAAGGTAAACAGAATAGTTGTAAAATTTACAGAAGGTAGAATATATAAAATATAGAGTCCATAGAATGTTGAATGTATTAAGAATATTATAAATTGCCCGCAAATGCAAATTACCTGTTCAGTCGCCACGTCAGGGGAAAAAATATCAACGCTATCGCGTTTCTTTAGGAACAAGGTAAATAGTTGCGAAGTGTCTATGTAATCGTGTGGCAGTGACATTCTTTTATACGGCGGCGATACGTGAGACTATCGCAGCTCGCGGAGCAAGTACGCTGTAACGGCTCCGGGGCTAAAAGAGAAACTTGGCAAACATAAGCGATCAAGGCAAGAAGTGTAATTTCATCCGTCTTTGTCGGCGAGGACGACGATCGTGCGCATGCAAAACAACGGCCGAACCAAATGTCTAACCCCTATTCATTTCCCACGTTATTGCGCGACGCGCGGCTGCGGCGGCGGCCGCGGTTCGCGAAATCCCGGTTTAATTACTTTTTCCGAAACAAAAAACTCCCGAGGAAATACTTTATGCCAAGAAGATTGAATTTTAACGTGCCGCCTAAGTAACTTGCCGCGATGCAATTCGAATACCAACAGCGAAACTTCCACCGGCAAACACTTGGCCCGCATACACGCGACTCCACACCCTGTAGAAAACTTGCGAAATTTGGTTAATGGCTATTAGATTCTTGGTTATTATAATATAAGATTAATGCAATTCGCCCTTGCCGCCCAGACGCCGGTATAATTAAACTTTTCTCATTAAGGAATACCGCTATCGTGGTTACATACTACTCGCGAGCACTCGATTCTTCGAACATGTGTTTACACGAACGTACTACACTTGAGACATCTTTTTCGTGAATTACATTTGAAACTCATTAAAAGTACTCCTCATTGTTGGCCTTTTTACACGAAACGTACACCCGCCGGTTCCGGACGTTAAAACGTCTAATAATTGACAAAATTGAATAAACCTTTTATAATTGTCGGAGTTGTAAAAATTCTTTTCGAGAATCTTTGTCAGATTGCTGAATGTATGCAATACAAAATATAGAGTACAGTAGAGTCTTGATCTAAGCCGAATCGGAGGGGATAGGCGAACTGACTAAGATCGTGTAGTTCTGTCCGACTTTACTGTACACTACCTCATATTTCAATAAAAATCGCAGAAAATCTAATTAAATTCAACCAAGGCATCCCTTATTGTTTCAATTTGCGTGTAATTTTAGAACTGCGTATAATTGGATAAAGAACTACCCACCGAATGATACTGTAACTTTGACAACGTTGTTCCGCACAACAAAATCCGCACTTTATCGGTCCATTTTTTAACATTTGAATTTGTTACAGGTTTATCGGTCCACTAAACAATTTACACCGTACTGGAGATTTATTTGTAAAAGCTTTCACCGTAACTTTGCGCGGCATAATCGACCGGCGAGAAATTTTTTGTTTTAAAAGTGTGGAAAAAAGGGAAGAATTGCGAGGGATTTTATTTCTATAGTTCATTTTATTTTATTTTATTTTATTTTTGTGGACTAGCGTTCACTGTCTGTAGCAGGACGATACACGTCCGGACCGATACGCATTTATTACATTTCAAACGAATGTCGGGCTGTCACTTTCAAATTGAAATTACACGGAGACAGTGTCGCCCACTCCCTTTACTCGGTTTCCTTGCTGACGCTGTTTCAATCTGTCCAGCTCTTTCTCTCTGCCCTTTGATTCTTTTGCAGTTCTCGATTCATCGTAGACCGTGACAGACTTTTGCAATATTGGTGATAAATGGACGCACGCAGCCGGCGCGGCCCGCTCATACGAAACGTACCTAATACCGTTTGAAAATGTGCGAAATATGGCGCGCCCGAGAACGCATTACATATCTACACTGCGAAAACACCGGCCGGATGTAGCGCTTCGAAAATGCTCACCGAAAACAATACTAAACCAGGAATTTTATCATGAAAATTATAATCGAGATATTTAGACTGCTTCTCAGATCTTCTTTCGAAATTGTTTCCGTCAAATTCTACCCGCAGGAATTTCTTAATAATGCTAACCTTTAAGCGACTCAATTATTCCCGAAAAATGACAATTTTACATTTGCTGCAACGTGCTCAATATTTTCATCGACAGCAAATATCGATATATCTTTATTTAATCACCGTACCCAAAAAATGAAACGAAACTGAGTAATATTTTATCGGGAGTGATATTTTGCAAATGTTCGTAGAATTTCTGTCTGTAACAAAAACATGAAAGTCCGCGGTCGTGTTGCAACGAATACTATCCCGGCCAGAAATTATGATCTGTCGCGGTATGTACTATGGAAAAGGAAACAAACGATAGTTGTACACCAGAAATTTAAATTTTCGTGCGGCCTGCGAGTGTTTTGGTCCATCGGGCCCGGTGACACGGTACATTTAGATAATAATTCGAGCGCGGGGAATAGTATTATTTTCCTGGTGCCATAAAACGATATTTAAATTGCCGGCAGAACGACGAGAACTCGTGTAGAGTTGGCGAAGTGTTTGAATATTTTATCTTGATACGTCACTGGAATTGAAACGTGGGATATTTCATATCTCGCCACGTATTATGGTTTATAAGCGGTCATTTTTCCGCCTAGTGTATACGTATACATATACATATATACAGACTGTATACAGTTATTCCATTATACCGCGCGCGTGAATCTCAATCACACATTTTTTCCTTTTCGAAAAGCAAAACAAATTCGCTTGAATTTCGTTAGTCCATTACGTATTCCCCTATCAACCGGCGATTTCCATCTACATTTAAACCGGTTCCGATGTGAATAAATAAAAACGCAAACGGAAGGGACGCCACGGTTGTGCGCAAAAGCTTTCACAACTTTCAAAGAAGCAAACAATTGGAGATTCTGCTGTTTTGCAGAATGAGCTATGCCGTTCAATTCGGATTCATTTCGCTCGGTTTTTTCAACAAAATTTCGTTTCGCATTCAGCGAAGTTTGCAACAATTTTCGTGTACACGTGTTCCATTCGCGTCTCGATCGGTG
The DNA here is from genome assembly GCA_028454255.1 of Halictus ligatus. Taxonomy (NCBI): domain Eukaryota; kingdom Metazoa; phylum Arthropoda; class Insecta; order Hymenoptera; family Halictidae; genus Halictus; species Halictus ligatus. The sequence goes on along the minus strand of CM052145.1, from coordinate 3,794,465 downwards.
CGCCATTATGTTAGCGAAATTTCCTGCGAAATTGTTCGGCAAATACGATAAAACCGGCTTCATCGTGTCCAAATGTTTTTAATACATTCTGCTCCGCGGAAGATCCACTTGGAACGGGTTAACATAATCCATACGGAAATGGACCTATAAAACACGATGCTGATCATGCGAGGGTGGCAAGGTGATATTTCGATTCCCTGTGCGCATCATCTAGCATTCGTCACTCCATAGTCGTGAACTGTAGGTTCCTCCGGGTTTATGCAAATATGCGAAACTGCAGGCGTGGACGAAATTCTCATAAATTATGCGAGACGTGCCGAGACGGGACAGTGTTTATGTTGTTCTCCTATTACTGCTATGCTTCTCTGTATACACACAACGGTGCACAGTGTGCCCTTTCACACTCGACTCGTTCACATTCAGCTGAATCGGTACACGAAAACCGAGCTTTTCCGGAATCAAAAAATCTGGACCATTAAAAATTGAATGTGACGTAGCACATGCAGAGTCAGAGGCAGTTTAAACCGTTTGGACTGCTCGAAATTTGTTTGTATAGCACGGGACTTTTGACGTTGTACTCTTTATTCACTTTCATACAAACTGCATTTGTGCATTTTCATTCCAAACACTATTTATTCACCTTTTTTTGGCAATTGTCCGCCATTGAGAATAATTTTCATTTCCCGGCTCTTAAAAGTTTCCGCTACCCTCTCAATTTTTAGAATTTCCTTCTATGCCGTTTTGTTCCCCCGGTGACACCGACGTATGAACGATACACCTGCACGCTACTTTTGATAATAGAGGGTGCACGTCGTTAGTCTCGCGAAAATGAGAATAGAGCAACGTTTCTCGAACGAAAGAGGCCGATTCTTTCGAGTGGTCGCTTTCAAAAGGCAAACGCGTGTAGATTCATTTGTAGCGTTTTCGACGCACGCGCGTGCATCTCTTCGTGCGAGTGAAATTAGATTTCAAAGTTGGCTTCGCGGACAACTTTATTCTGCCGTTGTTCTTTCTCCCTCTCGCAGGGGCCCCGGGACGGCGGGATTAAAATTTTTAAACGAAAATATCACAGAGCGGCGTTTCTATCACTGAAAATGTCAGTCGTTGCGAAATAATTACGTGTCCAGCAAAGTTTCCCAGCAAACTGTTTAAATTAAGCATAGTCTCCTGTTCCCGTGCACACGAGCGCAGAGGATTTCACTGCAAATCTTTGTTATTCGTCCTGTTCCATGTCAAACGTATTCTCTTGCAAATATAGTATTCTGGTAAATAATTTCCAGCCGCTGTTCGTCCCTTAGTGTGCGATCAATTGTTAATTTACCGATCCCCCACGTAGTCACATTGTCAATATTAACGCTCGCTACTCGCACTGCTGTGCAAATGTCGTGTTGATGCCATTCGATCATCACAAAAATATTATCACTATTTTGTCAACTTTTCCGCTAATGATATTCTGAATTCCTGTACATTTCTTTTTGTAGTAAATTTTGGAGGGTACCAAAAACGCGAAGAATTTTTGGCTTACTCATCGGCCCGAGTTTTTGAGATCGCTTGAAGGTCAGAGGAGTCTTACTCGTATAATTTGCGGGAATGGCGGAAAGATTGATAAACCGAAAGTTGAATTGTGTGGTAATAGTAATGTTTGCGTTTTAGTTGCACCTTTCATTGGTTTTGCGGAATTCCATTTCTCGCGGAACTCGGCGTTCCGAATTGTTTCGCGGTTTTGCCGTTTGTTATCGGCACAGATAAGCTCCTAATAAAAGTGCAACGGCTGAAATCGTTTGTTCCGAACGTTTCGAAATTACTCGGCAGGCCGTGGAGTTGTTTCGCGAACCTTCTGTCTGGCTGTAATATTCATTCTTCTTCTCATGGTATTTGAAAGTTTCGCATCGTGGCAAGGGATTTGGTGTTCGAGACTTTTCCATTTCCCGGGAAAATCCCTCGCGGCACCATGCACACTTGCGGCGCGACTTAGCTCACGTTTACCACTTGCACCTCTCGCTTTAGCTCTCTTTCTTCACCTCTTAAACTTTTCCGCGCTTGCTTTTCTATTAAAATCTATGAATTCCCGATCGCACGCGGCATACACCATCGTTTCCCGTTGAAACGAAAAATTTTCAATCGTTCCATTCTGTTTACTTCCGATTTCGTTCCTCCGAGTCCGAAAACCACGAGATTCGCCACTATAGTTTCACAATAGAAATAGTTCGCTCGTGACGGACGTTTATATTATTTTTTTTAAACGGATTATGGAAGAAAATTCATTTCTATCTGATTCCAGTTTCTTGCAATTATAGTTTCTTGCACTATAGTTTTACGATAGAAATAGTTCGCTCGAGACGGACGTTTATATTATTTTCTTTAAATGTGTTAAGGAAGAAAATTCATTTCTATCTGATTCCAGTTTCTTGCAATTATAGTTTCTTGCACTATAGTTTTACGATAGAAATAGTTCGCTCGAGACGGACGTTTATATTATTTTCTTTAAATGTGTTAAGGAAGAAAATTCATTTCTATTTGATTCCAATTTCTTGCAATTGCGGGTAGAATATTTAACACTAGGTTTACGGAGCATTAAAAATGACTATTATACGTTACTTTACAAAAATAATTGTAACCATCTTTTAAATATTGTATATCCAAAGGAATCAATTTGTTAAATAATTCCTCATGGATGCATCTGTACAATCTCAATACTCGTAAATTAAAAATATTAGAATCCGTCATTTTGACGGGTCCCGGAAATCTAGTGTTAAAAAATGTTTAAACGTCACTAGACGGGGAAAAATTAATTTTTCCACGATACCTACCCTCGAGATAGAAGGTAAGAATTTTAAACAATATATTATGTTTTCGATTTAGCTTGCTCTAAGAACGTTTGGACCTTTACAGCTAGAGTTAGGCGGAACGCAGTTTGATTTAAAAAAGAAACGTGCAGCTTTGTAGCCATTATGGTTTGGTTGAACCATTAGGACTGCCGGAAAGTGAGCGCACTGCGGATATAGTAAATGTTTGCGGTGTGTCAGTGGCACAAGGAGCAACCCAGGTGTAACCGCCAACTGTTTTCAGATACACTTGCTCTATAGAGACTTGGAACACGTGTGGTAACTAACTGGGTGAATGGTCAGTCAAACTTCCGGCTACGAAATTCGGCAAATATCCGAGAGGCTTGATTTGCCTCTCAGGAACCCAATTACAGCACTTCCTAATGACTATCGAGTTAGTTCTACGGGCAAACTTTTCGAATAACTGTGTACCGCCGGCGATGTCCTAACAATGTCACCGTGCTCCTCGTGTATCATGAAAAAAATAGTTTATAATTCGGCCCGTTAACGAACGAGACTTCCAATGAATATTCAAAGCATGAAGTTATCGCTTAGATACGAAAAATGTGGTTCAACTTGGTTTAGAGAAGTATGTTGTCGCTGATCTGTTCGAAGTTTGTTGGGAAACAGTGATGCTGAAGTAACTGATTCATATTAATTTTTATTTGACTTCCATACGCAGAATTTAATATATCTGTGTATTTATGTTATGAATTTAGAAGTCGTGAAAAGTTGTGTACAGGAGAAGGAAGTTAGTTGCACATAGAATTGAAACATAGTGATGCTGAAGTAACTGCTTCATATTAATTTTGATGTTACATTGCAAGATATGAACGTGAACATTTTTGTAACTTTACTGTTTCCAAATTTTCATGTCAATACGATGTACAGTAGTATGTAATAAATATCAAAATTAAATAAAATTGATTTCCATACACAGAATTTAATATATCTGTGCGTTTATGTTATAAATTTAAAAGTTATGAAAAGTTGTGTACAGGAGAAGGAAGTTAGTTGGAAAACATAGTGATGCTGAAGTAACTGATTCATATTAATTTTGATGTTACATTGCGAAGTATTAACGTCAACATTTTTGTAACTTTACTGTTTCCAAATTTTCATATCAACATGATGTACAGTAGTATGTAATAAATATTATATAAAATTCAAAATTAAATAAAACTAAATTTCTATATACAGAATTTAATATATCTGGGTATTTATGTTATGAACGTAGAAGTTACGAAAAGTTGTGTGCAGGAGAACGTTTCTCCGTGGTATGGATTGTAGTTTAATACAGATGCAATTAGCTCTACACCAGTAATTTTGAGACGGGCTTACAATTTCGCCCAACAGGGTATTAGGAAAAGGGAAAACACGGGAAAAGTAGTGGAAAAATCGTAGCGGGGTAGTACTCAAGGTGGAGGCCCTCGTCGAGGTCGCTGCCCTCCGTTTTTCGACTGTGTGCGTGCCCGTACATGCGACTAAGCGTTCAGCTGTCTGGGGGTTGAAACGGCTCGCCTCCGCGGCAGAACCATCAATTGTCAACACTTAAAATCTCAGAAATACAGCCCCCGGTTGCGAAATGGTCGAGAGGATCTTCCTATCGTTTCCACATTTCAAAAAATATTCGTCGACCCCCGTGAAACTCACGGTGCTGCGGTTCAATCAATTTTTATAAGATCAGCGCGACGCGAAACAACGAAACACGCGGAGGAATTATTTACAGTAGCGCAGCTCACGCAGCAATAAATAAATTCGATACGGGAGTTCATTCCGCAATATTATCTTGCGCGTAAATCACCGGCACATAGGAAATACCCCATAAAATAGCTTAAGTGGTGCGATACCGGTTTCCACCCCCCGTGCTTACAGTCGTAAAACCCGGTAGAAAGGTATAATAAAGTGATTAATTGATCGTCCGTTTTTATTGGCAAGCCTCGATCGAATAGCGTCATTAGACGAAAAGTAACACTCAGTGGACATTGTTCTCGGATAGGATGTCATTTAAGCGACGGCGTGCCTCGATCGGGGACGCGATTAGAATAATAACTTTATAGGAACTTGTGGCTCTAGAAACGACTTATCAAAACTTGCATATCAACACCGGTGGGCTCGTGTACGCGTTGACACGAAAGAGGGAAATAAAAGCAGCCAGTTTATAGGTGGCCGAGGACTCGACCCAGTCGTTTCGTTCGAATCGTAAATCAAGGAAATCGCACCTCCGACGTCGGCGCCATTACATGCTGATGTGATTTTTAAACGCGGATAAAGAAAAAATAACCTCGGCCGGATAATGGCACGGCGCATTTCGCGTTTCATTTATACTTTGTCCTGGAACAGAATATTATTTGCAACCTTCATGCATCGCAAAGTTCAATTCAATTTCTGAGAGAAATTTAACGTTAAGTTAATTATTAGAAGGTGAAGCCCCTACTTTTGACCTTCCGAAAACGGCTGACTATACACACCGACACACAGGGGAGCCCTGTCATAAACGCTGAAAATTGCACACCTTTATGCGTAACTTATGAACTAGTGATCCCCTAGGATTGAAATTTCGAGTTTCGGAACTGTCCCGGAAAAATCTACAGGATTACGTGAGGAAGAGTTTAAAATTCTTGGTTTCCTGAAGCAAAGTTTAACCTGTTTCTTTTCTCTTCGATGAATCAAGCGTTTAGAAGGGACGTATTCTGAATGGGAGGTGAATTGTTGAAATTAGGGATTTTGAGCTCGTGACCATTTTCTTTTCGTGCCGCGGAAGGTTACATTTGACTGTATTCGATCGATGTAAGAGCCGGTCGGCATTCACGGCCGTAATTCTCTCGCGAAAGATCGAACGAGAAGTTAAATGGAAGAGAATTGTGGAACTGGATTCGACATTCCCATCCCATTCGGAAAGGAACGTTAAGCATCGCGAGAAATATTTGATTCTCTGCCGCTGTCTGAAGACTGAATGTTATTCGATAAACGTTTTCGGATTTTAGGCGGGGCTTTTCATACGCCTGTCTCGCCCGGTGAGATATGAAAGATTATGAATGATCGATGGGCCTCCTTTAGGGAAGTTTCGAAGAGAGCAATAAGAATCGACGAGCCTGAGCGACTTATGGAGATATAATGCAAATCTGATAACCCGGGCTTGTATTCTTTTATCAAAATTCCGCCCTTGGCGCGCGTCGGAATCGACGGAATATTAAAACTGTTCAATTTTATATGTCACTTCCGTTAAACTGCAATCTTGTGCACTTCAACGAATTTCAGGGCATCCTTAACGTTAGCTTCGACTTATCAAGATTACCGACGGTAGAAATTTGTGTTCGTTCATGTTCTTTCGTAATTTCAATAAGCTGAAAATATTACATCGATAATCTTAGATTTATACAATTTTTCCTAATAATTTTCCTTCGACAACCAGCAACGCATTCGTCATGAAAAATTTGAACAGGAACAAGAATATTTATCCTGAATGTTTTCCTGAAATGCTGTCCCTTTTCTTCTTTATTGAAATGTACAAAATACGGTCACCATTGTCCATAGAATAGTCTGATGCACATTTTCAGGAGCTGCATAAACGCAGTAAACGTCCCACCGATGCGTTATTCACGATGCACAATGCGGTTCTACAGCGGGGATCCCGTAGGCCATTGAATTTTTCGGAAAAATTAGTATTGTGTTTCATATCTTCTACCGGTTGACAAGACAGAATTGCCGAGGGAAGAAGATAAATCGGATAAAGACCGGCCCAGAAAAACTTTTCGCCAGGAATCCGTTCATGAATATCTTACGTTCGGGGAACGAATCCGATTGTAGTAGAGCTTCTCACATGGCAATCCTTTTTGCCGCTCTCCTCCTCTTCGGTTTGCATTATCTCCGCGAGATACATTTCATAGAGCGTATTCGGCACATTCCCGAAAACGTATTCGATGATTTTCGTAATCCTTGTGGTAGCCTCGAATAATATCCCCCTATTTGAATATCCCTCGATTTATCGATAACCTCGCGGAATCAAATCCGTCGAGGATGTTTAGCTACAGTTCGTTCGACAGATCTATCGTCGCCAAACATTGTCAAAAATAATTTCAAAGCTTCTTTTAATAACATCAGACTTCAGCGAATCCGTAGAACACTCATTTACGTATCGGAGAATTAAATTCTGTTCGACGCAGTAACGATGAATAGTTGTCAATTATGCGTTTCACGGGGCAACGATTCGCGCATTAATCATCGAATAGATGACAACTCCATTTAGGAAAGTAGTGTGTCTCGATAGTGAGTCAGCCATCTGCAGGCTACGGGCATTAAGGTAATTTATAGCACTCGTTCCATATTTTACTATTTCTCGAAATGTGCTGAGTTGATAGAGTCGTAAATTTATTGCAGCTCTAATTGCTTACAAAAATTTACGAGGGTACATTTGGCTATATCCGATGTGACTTTTAATGCGGCATGCATGAGAATGAATGAATTCATTAATTTATAGAAACAGTAAAATAAAGAATTTGATACGTATCATTCCGGGTCGTCCAGTAAATTTCGTGATAATTAATCTAGAGATATTAATAATGCATAAAGCGGCGTAATAAATTGACTTTCGTTGCGGCTCTAGCTCCGGGCAAGGTTGTCGACAAGAGCTCATATGATCTCGACATAAAACTGGAAAATAGTATCGCGCACAGTATAAATATTTACTGTGATAGACATGATCGAGAAGGAGGAACGCAAAATATCGACTCGCCTCCCAGGTGGGGATTTCGTTGCACTTCATTTCTTACCTCCGCCATCAGCATCGGCATTATTCTAACACTGTTATCGTCCGAAAGTACAAGACTCCTCATACATATGTAGATCCATGTACCTTTACATATGCATGAATCCGATACAGCTAACTCTAATCTCTATAGAACCATTGCTATTATCACCAGACGGATTTGCATGTTTCTTTTCGTTTCACCAACTTTCCCAGTCCTGCTATTAATTACTCCTAACGTACTTACTCGTTTCGAACGCCCAAAATCAATAGCACTTTCCACATGCAACGTCTATACGATTTAAACGTGCCTATAGCTCGTCCGCTATCTCGGTTCACCTAAATTTCCACCCTCGTCACAATAACCCACTTTCAAATTAGATTTAATATCCCTCTTCCTTGCTGGAAGCTTGCGAGAACACCCTAAAAACTGTTGTCCCATCATCAAAGAATTGTTCGGACACCTCTCTTTGTATTTCAAAAATCTCGGGAAAATCCGGATGATATTCAAATAATTTTTGGACCCAATGTATTGCGTGTTAACCAGCGAACTGTGGAATTGAATTTAAATTCGAGCAATGACGAATATATAAAGCCGAGGGCCTTGTAAAGCTAAACGAGAAAGAATTACATTTTTATTCGATAAGAATTTAACAATTCATTAACGTTGTACTCGTCGATCACAGTTAACTGGTTAAAATAAGAACGATTAAAAGAGGAGTGACAGAGACGATTTTTATTTTGCATAAAGATCCATCAGTCGCGCACTAAAATTATTAACAGGAGAAACGTATTTTTATGCTATTCGCATGCGTAGGAATTGAAGGTGAAATTTTGTATTCACGAAGATCCGCAGCGTACTAATCACTTAGGCTTCCCGCGACCGTCAATGGGTCTTAAAGGCGCATTCACACGTGGACAGGAATGGTGGTACGGTCACGGGGTTGTAAAACTGGACGGCATCAAAGGAGGGCGCCGTTATCGTCCCTGCGGAGTCACACTGTGCGCCGAAAGGGCAGCAGCCCGGCGGAAATGCCGGGACGAAGCCACAGAATGAAGCGTGTATCTTCTGTCCCGCAAATGGGGGCGATTATGCCAGAAATTCGGCGGGGAACAAAGGCCAGGTGTCACTCGGCGGGCATCGGCCTTTCGATAAGAACGAACGGAGTCTGCCGACGTTCCCACAGGGGAAATATAAGGGTAAGGCAGATGCCCTAACGAGACACCGGAAATCGAGACGTTATCTGTCTCCGTTTCTCTCCGTATCGAGTGTCTAAGAATTCCCACCGGGAGCCGCATTATCGTTCGCAGCAATGTTTATTATCGCAATGTTAACCCCCCTCGTGGTCGCGATTGGTTCGGATGCGAGAGCCTCCATTTGCGCGAATCGATTTTTGTTTAAAGTGCTCCGATGCGGAGCATCACCCCGTCCGCACGGGGAACAATATTTATGCCGAATGTTAACATTTCACGTTCCATTTTTGGCCCGTTATCTCGTACGTCGAGAGGCGAAACGTGTAGAAATATTAACGAACAACGAAATTTTTACGTTCACTATTTTCGGTCGGGAATATAACTTCTCTCCTGACAGCATGCATCTTCTACCTAACATTTGAATTCATTATTTTTGCAGGCTCGAGAATCGACCCACGTGCTGATTTATTCAGTGCGCTATATAGAACTCAATTTTTCTATTCTCATTCCGGTTACGCAATTAACTCGATTTTATGGAACTTTTCAGGTTGCGGAGTGGACGCAAGAAATGTTAAAGGTTACTCAAAGGTGACGATTTTAACCATTCATGGCTAGAAACAGTAATATTGTAAAAATATTTTGTATTACTTTCGTCTCATTCGAACGATCAAGAACAGAAATGTAATTTTTAAACTCCGCAGTCTAGTGATTTCTATATTTCATCTTTATAAGATATCAAATAAAATTCCCATCACTTGTAGCGAATATAAATAATTCCGGGACAACCCTTAAGTGATATATCGAAGCGTCTGCTGTGCGACCCTGTAGAAATTTATGGGAACCTAAATTTATCTCCGGGTGTACGAAATCGATAAAAATGAACATGAAACGCATAAACGGGGTTTTCGTGTTTCTTAAAGCGATTTTTTTAGGCATGTTCGAGACCGATCGAGCCGAGACAATAGAAATTTCGTAGAGCCAGTTGATTTGTCTAAGAGACGCGTTCCCTCGCCCGATGCCTTTTCGTGCGATCGAAAGTAACGCGCGCGCTCGGTGTAGTGGAACGGAGGCATCTCGTCGAAACGGAAGCAATATAAATGTAGTGGTGTTATTGATCAGGTCTCGTGTGCCCGAGGGTTTGTTGTCGACGGTTAGACCTTTCTGTGCTTCAAATTGGATCGCATCTGGCTTCCCCGGTGTCGTAACCGCTCCTTAAGAACAAAGCATTGTCTTTGCTTCCTGCGTGCAACATCGACCCCGGTGATTAGGTCGCTTCTCCTGTAATATTGTTTCTTCACCAGAGTCAACAGCGTAGCTGACTAGCACGAAAAGTCCCCACTCCACCCACAGGATACGAACGTTTCCGACTTGGCTCCTTTCACCCTCCTATTTGACAATTCTTTCGAGCACGGTCTCTCAAAGAACGATGCCTCCTCCGCAAACTGCTGCGTTACGTGATTTGCCAATTTGTAACCCTATAAATAAAATAAAAAATATAGACTGCATCGTTCTCTCATAGCTGCTGATATTGACTTTCTATCAACGATTTCGTATCTGGTTGATCTTCGTTAATGCTCGAAGTCGATTCGACAGCGAGGTCAAAGTTAAATGGACACTTGCATTGCCAAAACAGCTTCCTGAAACGTCGATCTTTTAATTTCGTCGAACAGGTCGACCGCCATTTGAAGTTCACCGACGAGAATTGCCCGGTTCGATTATAGTACCTTCGAAATAGCAGATCGATAAGGAGAAATGGAGATTGAAGCGACGAGCCGTGTGTTCCAATTTTAATTTGCATGGGAACTGCGCTAGCTTTCGGTTTAATTCTTATTTAGAGATCAAGCGAATTGGCCTTTCGGACACGCAGGATAGTATGGTATTGGTAGTGGTGCAACGAATTCCGAAGACGGTCGTTGTCGTTCAGCTTCAGCCGATACAAGGTACTTTCTCCTTTATCCAGCCATACGGTCCAACTCTGTTATAGCAACGGCGCGATGGCGAACTGGAACTTCTTCCGACTCTCGTGTCGTTGAGATTTTTACGTCGAAGACGGCCGGGATTTTTCTATCCCGAACGGCAATTCCGTGAGAGGCTGCTAGATACCTGAGGGTACAATCGGTCCTGCAAGTTTATCGGAAACTCCGACGGAATTAATGTCAAACATTGTTACAGGCGTGGAAAACTAAGAACTCGGCCCGTAATATCTTTAGCACGCCGTAACTATTCCTGACAAAAAGTATCCTTTTTATTTTTCATCCTGAAAGTAACCTCGGCAACACCGTTATCCCGTTGCCTCGCGATTTTACCTCGACGTTTCAGAACAGAAAACGTAATATCGAATTTTTCCTGATCGAGAAGCAAAACCAATTTGTATTACTCTACAATTAATGTATAACGAAAAGGTTAAATTACCGTTACGTGTCGTGTTACGTGACAGTTTACGATGGAAAGTTTAAAGCGGTCAAGTTTGACGTTCGAAATTTATACTTCTGAGACGTCATTTTAAGGCGAGAAGTTAATTTGAACTATGCAATTCTACAAGTTTGTATTTTTATACATTATTTAAGCGGCCTGTCAATTTGTTCAAGCTCGAAGCCTTTGCGAAAATGAACGTCGTAGCGACAGTATCATTTATAAGAATGAAGATACTATCCATACGTAACTACTCAATTTTTTAAAACATGTAAAATGTTAAAATGTATATTCAAAGATATTCTAGCCCACCCGATAGAACTTTTTCATTTCATTTTATTTATTAGGTGTACAAATAAAATTCGTAGCCTTTGCTTCGTGAATTTGTCGATTATTTACTATTTCTCTGACTTTATTCTACAAACAATTACTGAATTTGTAATTTCAGATCTATTAACAGATCGCCAGGTGCACGAATTAATTTTGTACACCAGATCCTACAACAACTTTTCGTTTCGTTATTTCTGTTGGAGTAGTTTCAGAGGCTTCCGAGCACGGGGTGTATGATTAAAATCGTACTCGTCCATAACGATCATCCGAACGAATTGCAATTAGTGCCAGTTAACGTGTAGCATATGCAGCCGAATTCCAGCGGACTCATTACCGTGCCGGATGCAAATTGCGATAAGCCGGCAGCCGACGATTTTGACAGATCACGGATCCATATGTATGTCAGAAGTTAACGTTCGGAAGTGTGGACGAATGTAGTCGAGGGTTGCGCGCATAATACAAAGGATATTACGGGGTTCAGGTATGCAAAGCGAGGCATCGAAGGCCTTCCGCATCCCTTCAGCCAGAACCCTCGATCCGTATCATGCTAGGTGCCACAAGACACGAAACATTGTGATATTTATAGCACCGAGCCGATTGATTTCGTGAAATGGGATTTCTACTAGATCACGGGGATTTTTAAGTGAAATAAAAATTGTTTAGGTCCATTATCAGGCACTGTATTTACAGAAAAGTGCACTTCCACTTCTAATCATTGTAATAAGTCAAGAATTGTACGATAACGGTGTCTTTATTCAACTGAAATTTGGAGTCTACTTATTTCATAAAAATCTAAAGAAGAGTATTTCTTGCAGAGAAAGAAAGAAGAAGAAAGTCTGTATTTATTCTCTATGCCAAGCATTGGAACAAATCGACAAATGTCGATTTGAAAAGATAAAGGACAGCTATTCTTCCAGGTATTGCCACGCGATACGTAAATGAAATATGTATATATGTTTATGCAAAAATCTCGCGCTATTCTGTTCCCGTGACGCACTCAATCCGAAGTTTAACGTTCGCAAGCTGGTAAAGTCCCGGTCAAAGGATTATAAAGCATCAACGTGCTGCGTGTATAGCCGTCATAAACCGACGAACCGATCATCTAGGAGCAGCCGGATGGTATCCTAAAACCCTGTATCTGTTCCCTAACTCTCTGCTAACTGTCAAAATTTATGGACACCTATCGCGTATACTCCGATTAAATATTTTATTCCTCCATTGTTTCACTGGACGTACAGTAGCTCACGAAAGTATTCGAACGCTTCCAATCTACATCGTTAACAAATAAAATACACTCGTTAGGTTTAAGTTTTCAAAATAAGATTGTAAGTAAAGACACATAGGAGTCTTGAGAATGTGTGAGTAAAATTACAAAAAAATCTGACGGAAGGCGTGGCCAAATGCCCAGGAGGCGTGGTCAAATGCGCAGGAGACGTGGCTTAACACCCAGGAGGCGTGGTCTAATGCGCAGGGGGCGTGGCTTAATGCGCAGGAGGCGTGGGTTAATGCCCAGGAGGCGAGGCTTAATGCGCAGGAGGCGTGGCTTAGCGCCCAGGAGGCGTGGTCTAATGCGCAGGGGGCGTGGCTGAATGCGCGGGGGGCGGGGCCTAATGCGCAGGGGGCGGAGCCTGATGGGCAGGGGGCGCGACCTGATGCGCAGGAGGCGTGGCTTGACGCTCAGGAGGCGTGGCTTAATACCCAGGAGACGTGGCCTAAGGCGCAGGATGCGTGGCTTAACACCCAGGAGGAGTGGCCTAATGCGCAGAAGGCGATATTAACATCAAACAATTCAAGATTTATTCGTACGTTCGAATACTTTTGTGACATCCGAAAATGGTATGTTTATACTCAATGCCTTGTGAATCCCGTATGTGCTGTCAGATTTTTTTGTAATTTTACTTACACATTCTCAAGACTCTTATGTGTCTTTATTTACAATCTTATTTTGAAAACTTAAACCCAACGGGTGTATTTTATTTGTTAACGATGTAGATTGGAAGCGTTCGAATACTTTCGTGAGCTACTGTACATACATACATACAGAAACTCATGGATTCTTAATGGATATTCATCATACTGAAACCGCCATTTTGTGACGATCATACACAGTTGGAGTATCATAGATCCCCAGCAGCGTTGATACATTGTTGTTCAAACAGAGAAACTGAGCTTTTGTGGCCCACTTTCCGTTTTGCATCGGAACAAAAATGGAATAAAAATTGGCTTCGACGCAACTACCAAAATCATTTTGTCACGACTATAGGTTTACCAAATATTCAATACCACTAGCATTCAATTTTCTGTAAAAATGACTAAAGGCTATTCGTTGCGATTAGAACAATACCCTACAAACCAATGTATAACTCGTGTAATTTTGATTATTTTTACTTGAAAAAAATCATGAATTTAGTTCGAGTGCCGCTGAACGTTTGTGCAAAATCCCAGTGCGAAGTGTTCGACGGTTTCACGGTAAAAAAATTCGTAAAAATTCGGAAACCAGAGTGGCCCCTTTAAACATTCGAATTGGGGTTGTTCTTGCTTACAAGTCGCTTCCTGATCGTTGGGGCCCGGCGTTATTATCATAAATACCGTTATTACCTCTCTGTGCATTACCGAGGAATCTCTCGGGGGAACGTGTGTCCTCTGGAATAGAGAATAGGCCGTAGAGCCGAGGGAGAAGGCGGGAGAGAAGGTGGATCCGCTGGATTTCACTCCGCGGCCATTTCACGGGGATCCACTTACCCGAAATGGTACGAAATGACAGGCAATTATTTACTACAACTGGCCGAAATAGTGAAAACTGGAAACAGCCAGTCTAATTTCATGCCAGAATAACCACTGCGGTCACGACCATTGAGTGGAATGAAATAGAGGAGAGGTTGCTGCTTCCGTGTAACAATCTCTATAGCCTTCTCTATTCGTTACGTTAGAATTCGGACGATCAATTTCCCCGACGCACTAAACGTCACCAATTCTTTCTCCGGCCGGTGGCTAAATTGTTTTAATACCGCAACGCCGGACAAAAGCACACACCCTGAAAAGGAATGACTTTCTTAAAATTGCACCGAACGACCCGAATCTCTTGCGGAACGCACTAGATAGCAGAACAATTATTTAAAAATTGCTATCGATTAAAACATCCGGAAATTTAATTTTCCTCGAAGCATCGAGTCGTCCCACGAATATTACGATTTTAATTATATTCGTGTGATTTTAGGAGTAAATTTTCGAGCAAATATTTGTGGCTAGTCCAATTATTTCTGTCCTAAATGCATAAAATCTAATTATTACCTCGGGCTCTGTCAGTTTCTGGCTGACGGACCACAATGCAGTAAAAATAGAATGATATCGCATTATTTCCGTAATTATTCTACTTCCTCGGCTAAAGATTTCGGTGAAGCAAAAGTAAGCTAATAATGTATCACTTCCTCATCTTATTTCCGGAGGATTTGAGATACGACGATGTTGCAGTGAAATTGATTTTATACCAGCTCCCGGGCTTTTGAATGTTTAAAATCTAAGCTGAATGAAGATTCGTAATCCAATAATAGAAATAAGTATACCGTACCGCGGAAACGATTTGAAATCATTGCAATCGACGGGTACGGATGCGCGAAATAGCATCTGCTCGGCGGACACATTCGAGGACACAGTTTGAACTTTTCTGGCGGAGTGTTAATCCATTTTCCGAAGGAGTGGGGCGCGCGTTTGCCGTCTCCGATTGGAAAAGCTGTCGCAGATAAATCATTGATTAATACAAGGTTGTTTCCAGCAGCTTGCGTTCTGCATGCGATCCACCGGACACGATAGTACGCGCAATAAAACACACAGATGGAAGTAACGCGTGTGCAGGAAATTGCTCCGTAATCCAGAAACGGATTACTTTAAGTATAGTACCGAGCAAAATCGAGGAACACTCGGGCCACCGGTGTTTTGCACGTTAATCGCTTAATTTTATCTTGCGGAGGATATCCCGCTAAAACTCACGTCGGATCGGACGAATCGAGGGTTTAATAAATTTTCTTTGTTGTTGCTCTTTTTTTCCTTCTCGCACGGATTTCCTGATTGCACCGTGGAATATCGTGGGCGCAAAAGCCTCGAACAAGGCAATTTTAATTTGCTGGACACATAGCATGAACACGAAGTGGGGATGCGGTCGTTCCGGAATGGTCCAGAGAATATCGCTGTTATTCAAACTTTAATTGAACAAAATCCCCACATATCATACGGACAAATGGAGAAAACACGGGAGATTAATCGATCACGATTTTGCACCGCGTACTATGCATTTAACCGAAAAATTGCAACAATACGGGCGGATACAATTTTATAAGTTTACCGAGGGCTGCAGCAATTGAGATCAGACCCGCACGAGATGAACCATTAGGCAAATAGTTGGTCGAATAAATTGTTTACGGCATTCTTCACTTTACAGAACCGTTTCCATTCGTGGAAACACTGTGCTGTTTAATTGCTCTGCGAATCATTATAATACGAATTTTCCATCTCAACGGCAACAAACACAGGTGTTCCACGGAGGTTTGTTAATAATTTTAATAGGTTCGAAAAAGTGTAACCGTATTTTAAAATTATTCTTGTTCACTTCTGCCATAAATGCATGAAGTCTATAAATGATTCACATGAAATTGCACCTTTCGATAATTACGGAATTTTCCAACAAGGAAGCGAAGTCGATGATGGTGTTATTACGATGAAAACCTGGTACGGAAGATTCTAGGGCAATTGTTCTATGATAAATTGTTTCGTGTGAATTGCCAGATAATTTAGAAGCAACGAAACAAGATATTATGATATGGGACAAGTAACAACCCTTAATGAACGCCTGGCTTCGTAACACACCCCATCTGTAGTGTAGACTTGGAAATAAACTATGTAGTATACCTATCACCTCCATTAGCTACCATAGTAAATAGAGTACATATTCGGGAGCTATCTGCAGAGGCGTAAGCCCGCCTAGTTGCCACCTAACTGGAACGAAGATCATGCTAAGACCGTTCCTAACCTTACATTAGCTGCGATATAGAATTTCTATCATCAACTGCGGTGCACCGAACGTGATAATAATTTCACTTTCAATTCAGGTAATGCCATTTTGTCGTATTTTCCATAGCTGTTCTCAAGTTCCAGAGAGCAACTAACAATCTCTGTTTATTGTCTTGCACAGAAAATTCAAGTTGAGAATTTTCAAGTTACATAACGCAATTAAATGCAGGACGAAGTTCTCGCAGCCGTCTTCTGAGGATTACATGTCTTTTGAGAAAATTGCATTTTAGAATGTAATAAGGAGTTCAGATCTACCATAATAGTCTACGAGTTCTCGTTCTACGTTTCCAATTAGTGCACAAGATATAAATGTTACTTTCAGAGGAGATGTAATTTGTATCGTACTTGTGTGCCTCGGGGAAACATTTTTGCAATTAGTAACAGTCTCCTACGGGTCCCTGCAATCTTTTCAGTGAAATCATTCCTGGCTCTGACGGCTTAGGATGAATCGCTTCCAAAGATATGTACACATTTCAAAAGACTGATTTAATTGGTCGAGCTCATGAAATGGAAATTTTATCTGCGCAAATATGTGTTTAAGTTTCTTCGTCGCTGACCACAATTTCTTGATTCTGGTACTCTTAATTTTTACTAGAGCTGCGAAAGAAAATGCAAGAAGCACGGAGTTCGCGTTTTAAAACGACGAAAATTCGTACACGGGTCAAAAGTGATCCAGTAACAGCCTCCACCGTAATTTTCGGTCAGCTATGGGATAATTAATGAAAGAAAACACCATACCCTTTACCCCCGTTATTTCATAAACCGTGACACAAATTAGAAGGGTCAACGAAATTTCAATGTTTATTCACACCTCTGCAGACGAGATTAAAAGCTTTTGGGGTCGCCAGCAACCCCACAGCGTTGTCCTAGAGCTAATGAAATTAGGTTTTGTTAATAGCGAGGGCCCCGAATGTGATCAATAACCCGCAACCGACACCCGCAGAATGGTTTATGAAGATGAAAGATAATTAATTCTTTACATGCGATATGCCCCGGTACTTTTCCCAACAATTATTAACAGCATCCATACTCATTACGCTAATTGTTGCTCGGCTTTTTACGTTGACAAATGAACTGCTAATGAACCAAGGGAAACGCATCCCTGCACCCTCCCGCCAACTTCAATGGTCTTTTCAGCCCCATTCGACCCATATTTATTTCTGTTAACAAATTATGTTAACAGCTAACAGGACGTTAATGAGCCGCTAATGATTCACGGGCTATGGATTTCGTGCGTTTATGAGCGAAACGGAAACGTAAAACAATTCAAGAAGTGTTGAAAAGTACCTAAGGTTTTTACGAAAATTAACGAAGTGACAAAGCACGGTTTCCCAGCTACAACTGGTTATTAGAAAAATCAACGAAACTTGCGGAATTTTTTAAAAAACGATTTTGCTGCCGAAAATTCGCAGAAAATTCGCGGTCGTGCGTGCTATTGGGTAGAAAGTCCACGAATTTTTTCGTAATTGTTTATCGAGCAGAACCGGCCATTTCGAGGGGTGGCGGTAGGTTCGGTGTTAAGTATAACGGGTTCGCACGTCCCGCAAAGTGACCGAGGTTGATCAATGGCAGAGCGTTCGCGTTAGAACGAGCCGCGCGGTTCGATTCTTCGGCGTTCCTAGGTTCTGTATCGAGCGCAAAGCGGCGCCGTTAGCACGGGTGTTCGCTTTCATTCACCCCTTTCCGATATTTTAATATTCGCGACGGGAGATGAAATCCCACCCATCCCGTCCGCCATTTCCACCCTCGCGCCGCTTTCGTGAAATATTCATGACGGTTTCGCGCTTTCCGCCGGCGCCGTGGAAAGAAAACGTGGCCGCGTCCCTCAATGGGAAAGGGATGCTTAGAGAAAGCCAGAAAAACGAAACCCGCGGGAGAAAGAGAACACGAACATTAAATCGCCACTCCTTTGAAACGAAGACTTAGTCTCTCCCTCCTCGTTGGTACAACCACCACCCCGGATCACCGTTAACGCGGAGAGAGAGAGGGGGGAGAGAGAGAGAGAGAGAGACCCGCGAGGAAAACGTTAAAAATCAACTCTCTCGGTCCGGGCGACAATTCAAGTCGAAATACAATGAGAACCAGAACTTCGAGATTAAAAGGTCTGCGCTAGAAGGCTGTGAGAGCGCGCTCTCGACGAAGTGCCAACCCTCGAACGAAGGGTTGTTTTCGGCTCGATGTAACCGGTTTGTTTATTCATGCGTGGGCCCACGATGCCGATTGCAACATTTTAAATGCTACCTTTCTGGCACGTTCTCCGGCAAGACTTGGGGTTCGTTTGAAGCTGTCTACGCTTGCAGAGCTTTTCCGTGAATTAAAGTCCTGTGGAATACTTCGGAGAGGAATGGTCCTCGGACCGACACGGCCGCGAGCTAAATAGAAATTAACGCGGCCAGGAGGCGTCTGGAAGAACGGGCCCGAGGCGTCACGTGGCGACAATACATTAATTCAGCGACGTGCAAAGATTCTCTCCGAGGTTGGTCGGATTCGAGTAGCTCTCCCGGAGCTCTTTCGGATGGTGAACACGCCGGATGCGTTTCCCGGTCGTTCCAAGGACGCGACGGTCTCGCCACCTTCATAACTCACGGCCGACCCCGTTAGCCTACCAGCCACGAAAGCGCATGCATCACATCGTTGCATTATAGAAACGGGTCGCGTAGAGGAGGCGTTCCGCGGAAAACCTAAGGGCAGAGAACTTAGCGCTACCACCGTAATTTCATTTTTACAACCCAGTTTTATCTCGCGATAACGTTTCCGACTGGTACACCCACACCGTCGCTCGCTTTCACAGCTATTGGACACACTCACCCCCCCCCCCACCCCCCGGCGAAACGAACCCTGAACATCAAAGAATTACTGGGTCTCAATAAAACGTCGCCGAATGTTCGGCAAAGATCGTACGATAAATCGAGGTCCGAGTGCACGTTTAATCCGTAAGTGGACTACCGAGGCCGCCATATATTCAAATTTATGCTAATAGTTACCTCCGTCTAGTTGTTTAATGATTTACCATACGCTTTTATCGTCTCGTTACGGTCTCGTTGCTGCCGAGTAAAATTGACATTCATATAATGTGATTTGTCTATACACGTCGTCAAGGCCTGGACGATAAACGTCGCGGAATTACCCGCCCTTACAGAGAATTCACTGTACTCTGTACAGGGTCTTCCAAAAATGTACTTCCAAAAATGTACTTTCTTGAAAGGGATGATTTCTGAGGTCAGTCGAAGTAACTTCTTCCTTCTTTGTTTTAAACGTTCACCACGGGCTTTGTTAAATTTAACCGATTTCGAACGGGGTTGAAAAGGGTAAGTGGATTACCGAGGCCGCCATATATTCAAATTTATGCTAATAGTTACCTTCGTCTAGTTGTTTAATGATTTACCATACGCTTTTATCGTCTCGTTACGGTCTCGTTGCTGCCGAGTAAAATTGACATTCGTATACGTCGTGATTTGTCTATACAAATTATACCCCTTATAGTGAATTCACTGTACTCTGTACAGGGTCTTCCAGAAATGTACCTCCTTGAAAGGGATGATTTCTGAGGTCAGTCCAAGTAACTTTGTCCTTTTTTGTTTTAAACGTTCACTACGGGCTTTGTTAAATTTCACCGATTTCGAACGGGGTTGAAAAGGGTAAGTGGACTACCGAGGCCGCCATATATTCAAATTTATGCTAATAGTTACCTTCGTCTAGTTGTTTAATGATTTACCATACGCTTTTATCGTCTCGTTACGGTCTCGTTGCTGCCGCGTAAAATTGACATTCATATACGTCGCGATTTGTCTATACAAATTATACCCCTTATAGTGAATTCACTGTACTCTGTACAGGGTCTTCCAAAAATGTACCCCCTCGAAAGGGATGATTTCTGAGGTCAGTCGAAGTAACTCTTTCCTTTTTTGTTTTAAACGTTCACCGGGGGCTTTGTTAAGTTTCACCGATTTCGAACGGGGTTGAAAAGGGCGACTTTTCTTCGGGTTTTGACGATTTTCCGAACACTCCGCGTCGCGAGGCTGTTTGCAGGCGATGACAGCTGGACGACAACAACGTTTTGTACAAATTCACGGGGGTGGTCGGTGGATATTGGATTTTCTTAGGATTTCCTCGACAAAGGTATTGGAAGGTAAACCGTGAATCGAGTAACAAGCTCGGCACCATACGGCCGCTGTATAGCGGCGCTTTGACGCTCCGCGGTGGCTGTTTCTGCCAATAGAGCCGTAATAGCGTAAAGGCGCGAACGCAATCAATGCCACCGTTCCCCTCGCCCCACCCCGTCGTTTCTATTATTCGCAAATTCCCCAGAACCTCTTGCTATTACTTCCCGAAAGCTCGCCGGAGTCGTGTTCAAGCCGGTGACTTCTGAAGCTTTGAAGGAACATTGTCGGCTTGCGTGTTATTGTGAAGAAACCGCGAATTCTGCGTTTGAAAGCGTTCGGTTGATACTGTGAACCATAACACGATCTTCCGTGACAAACACGTTGCATCGCACAAAAAGCTTGCGCGGCCCACAAACGTGTTTGCACGTCGGAATAAGGTTTACTTAACAATAACACTACTGAACTAATTTATTCCTTCGCAATTACTGGATTCATAAACATTCTTCGGAAATTTTTATATAATAGCAGTATTGTCAGTATTGCGAAGCGATATACATCAATTTGTTGCTCGATAGTTCGTGTGGTAAGTTATATTATCGTACGTGTGGTTGATACCGTGATCGTAACATAATCTTGTCGACTATGTTGCATTACAACTGTTGCGACATACAAAGATGAAACTAATTTAGTTTATTTCATTAATGGTCGAATAATTATAGGAAATTGAAACAAAGGTTTCAGTGATAGTATTACGGACCGGCCCAGTAGAAGTAATAATATTATAATTAGATTTGGATGTTTCATTTAGTAATTATTGGTATTATAAAAGTGCGGTTGTGAATTATAATTAGGTTTTGAGTACGTGTTGTAATCAGAAACTAATAACAGCGGTGTTGATAATTAATGAAACCGTACTATTGATTTGATATTCAATGAAGAAAGTAACATGCAACGCAAGAGGCATCATTCGCCGCATTAAATAAACTTCATTAAGTTTAATGTAACTCTATATTGTAATATGATAATATCATTATGATTTTATTATTTCGTTAGGTGGTATTACCATGGAAACATTCGTTTACATTTTCCGGTGTCGTTAACGATGATTAAAGCTGTTATCCTTTTGTGCAAAATGATAACGAGTTTGCGAAGCTTCCATTTACGTCAAATTAAGGTTACGAATAATTTGCAGTGAAAAATGGTCAGTGTTGTAGAAATGAAAATTTCAATGGCGTAAAATGGAGAGAAGTTCATTATTGTCTACGGAATAAAAATATTAATAGCCCTAGAACATTAAAAGTTTCAAATACTTGGATACGTAAAAATATTAACATGCGGATATTTGAAAATTTGAATATTTGAGAATTTGAATATTTGAAAATTTGAATATTTGAGAATTTGAATATTTAAAAATTAGAATATTAGAGAATTTAAATATTTGAAAATTTAAATATTTGAGAGTTTAAATATTTGAGAAATTAAATATTTGAAAATTTGAAAATTTGAATAATACAAAATTTTAATATTTGAAGATTTGAATATTTGAAAATTCCACGCTGCGATCTCGATTTAAGATATTGCAAAAGTATTTGATGGCTGCACCGCAAAAGGAAAATACCAGGACATAAATAGTATCAAATACCGAGGTGCACCGCGCAACGTCAATATGATAATATCGAGAACTGTCTTTAGTGCATGAAAAAGGTCGGATGCATCAAAGAAGTTAGAAACGAACAAGTTCATGCATGTAAAAGGCAAATCCATCCAGTAGCATCTTGCTTTCACAAACTCTGCGGAAGTAATACGAATCCAGCAAAGGAGCCATCGCTAAAGGAAAGGAGACCGAAAAATAACCAGACTGCAAGCATGTATGCATACTCCAATTTTCATAGATCACTTAAACAAATCAAAACGTCGGAGAAGTAACGTTCACTGAAATAAAGTCCCACGTAGCAAAATTGAAAGAAGAATATTCAACACCCCTATCAACATATTTCAAACGATCAAATTATGAACCTGTTTCATTAAATGCACCTTATTCGCACGTGCGAATTTTTCCTCCCCAAATAAACGTGGAATTTTGATTTATTTTTACTGAATTGATAAATGGAAATCGAATTATTTTTTACTTCGCAATTACCGAAACTGTCCGCGCATAAAATAACCGAATAAATGAAACCGCTCGTACATTACAATAAAAATCAACAGGAGTCTCAAAACATTTCAGAAGCCTAGTTTCTCGAGCACCGCTGTTAAAATACGTAGATGCAATCGTGTTCGCGTTTACGAGCGTGTTCTTTTGCAAACATTGCGGCGCGACGGAGCAAAGATCGGTCAAAGGCGATATTCTTAAAAAGTGTTAGCTTAGGCACGTATATTACTTGAGAAGGACTCCACCATTTCCAGAGTTATTGCGCAGGATATGATAGAATCAAATACAGAGCGCGTGCGCGCGTAGTCACGCAATATTACTGGGAATAATTTTCCTTGCAAGGGAACCACACGAGCTGTCACGCGCCGATTTCAATGAAATTTTGCGGCGAATAAAGAACAAAAGAATAGCTGGCTCGCGAGACTCACTGTGGCAAGCACCGATGTTTGCGAAAGATTTTCATACAAAAGCTGTCCACAAACGAATGTCCCGCGGCGCAACTCTTTCGCATAAACACGCTAACCATTCAATTAACCTTCTTAATTTAGAAAATATTTCAATACACGTTCTCTTACTTTCCGGCGACCGGAATAAAAATATTATCCCGGCTGTGCAAATTAATTCGTAGAACTACACGGCCACAAATATAAGATTTTTAAGGAACTGTTTAAAAATGTTTAGTCTTCGAGGAATGCGTTTTTACCTTCCAGGTTTAAGGACTGTTTCCACCCCCTCGGCAAGAATGTTTCAACTCGACTTCTACGTCAGCAAAAATCGCGTTAAAGCTGGCCCGTAGGAGTCTTCGTAAGTATGTATATTGTTTCGCTGGAGATTCATCGCGATGAATATTCACTTATTTAAATCGGCGCTAGACGCGCACCAGTTATTCCCGTTTGGTCTAATGTACGAAAGGAGCATGCGATTCAATTTCTATTTGCGTGCTTCAAGCTATTAGTTCTCAAACTCCCGAAGTGACCGACGCTGAACCATGCGACTCGGCAGTTCCGTCGATACACGCAAACGCGCTTGCACTCGTACACACACACACACACACACAGAGGACACACACGCATTCTTGAGATTTCCTCAATTCCTGTAGGCATTGTGCGAGAAAAAGTGGGACAAATAAAAAAAAAAGCGATAGGTACATAGAACCGATAAACGAGGGGAGGAATTTAGTTCATCGGAGGTAGGCTCCCAGGAGAGAGAGGGGAGGGATCTCTCTCGAGAGGATCGCCGATTAATTTCAAGAAAGAGACGAAGACACCGACTCAGCCGAACGGAAAGAAACTTGGAATAAGAAGGAAACAGTTTTTAAGCTGAAAGTTCCCCGGTGAATGAATCCACTGTCGTCGATCCGTCCAAGATATTCCGGCTGGTACTTATCGGGGGTGGGGGCGACTTAATCAAAGATTTTCTGCCGATCGAAAATCGGGAGGCTCGGATAATGGCCACAGGCCAGGCGGCTGCGGAGTTTCAGCTACGAAAATCACGGTGGATGGAGCAGAAATTCATCCTTCGTCCTGCGGACGTCCTCCGCGAATCATTATACCGCACAATTTGCGGCGTCGGACAATGCACTTTTTGATTAATCCTGGCTGCAACTGGTTGTAATCCGGTTTCTCTTGGCAAGGTCGATCACCTTTTAGCATTGCTGCAGCATCGTTTTTCCGAACTATTTTCTCGGTCGAAAAAATGAAAACGAATTGTTAGGAATTAATCCGTAACCGCTCCCGCACGTGAACTTATCGATTATTTGCAAGCGATCGTAATGCATTCTACTCCATTATGTAGAATGACCTCCATATCACTCTGTGCGCATTTAGTCTGTACTACAAACGATTAATAAATCACTAATAATGACGGTTTGAGAGGCTTCGATTCCGAATAAATTTGGAACCAATTAATTGTTGGAATCAATTTGCACATCTAATGTACGGAGAAGCCGTTCTAATTCTGTCGTTGTTAGTCACTTTTACAAACTGCTAGAACGATTTTATGCGAAACGATAAATAATGAAATTGGATATATCCAGTCGATAACAAGGTTCCCATTAATACCTGTCACTCTTCATCATACGGGGAGAGATAAAAATTATTAATGGTGTATACACGCGGACGAACGTTTTATTTTCGGAGAAATGGTTCGGGGACTTTCTGTTTAGTCGAATAGAAAAATATCGGTGCGACGATTGGAAATTCGTAAAGTTCGCTCACCTTTTGTATTGGGGAACGCGGTTCGCCGATATCTTTCCCGTTTCCGGTTCATTTACACGTGGGCGGTGACCGATAGCTGCGACAACAGCGTAAGCACGCGAAATAAATTACGAGGCGATGAAAAATCGTCACGTTATTTGCGCTACATCGTCCGACCACCGTAGCGTAAAGCCACAGGGGTTTTCTAGGAGAATTGTGAAATTCAATAACATTAGTGAGGCATTGCTCGATATTTTACAGTGGGATCCTTCGGCCAGCGAGTGTGCCCACGAGACCCATCTCTCTACATTATAGCGGCAACGGTACAATAAATAATAACGACAGGATCATTTATCTTTTACACTTCAAAAATGCAAAAATGAAAGGAAAACATTTATCCTTACATATCGTGTTTTAATAACGGAATCATTTCTCCGCCACGTCATTAAAATTCTACACAAATTCACTTCCAGCCACAGAGAATACGCGAAATGAAATGAAACACAAATCCCGCGTGGAAATATAAATAAATGAATACTCTGGGTCAGAACGGACCTTGTGTTCTTCGTCTGTGGACGAACACGCTATAAAAACATGAAAAATAAAAGAAGGGAATACAGCATCCCGGCCTGAGAAGCGTGCTAATTAGACGATTTTAGCCGATGCAGCTGCAACTACAATGAAGCTCGACGATTTGACAAGAAAATTGCTGAGACCATGTCAAAATTTTAGATCCGCATTTCTGAGAAACGGCAGCTCGTCCGGAACAACTGACGTCATCTGCATAGCCCGGAATATTTATCAAGCGCAACGGAGTGCGGGAAACGCGCCGTAGAATTTCGCTGTAATTTTCATGGGCAAAGAGTGGCTCCGCTCCGTCGAATAGTATCGCAGAAAGGACCCCCGGCGAAAAACGAAGAAGAAGGAACGCGAGTGTCCGTATGTGTCGGCGCATAACCGGCAACGATAAAGTGGTTTGATAAAAGTGCATCGGAAAGACATCCCCGAGTCTGCAGGGAACGCCGCAGAACGCTGAAGACATCGCTCCCCCGTGTAAAATGGAAGATAAACGTTTTCTCGAATAAGAGGAAACGGAGAGCCGGCCCGCGCGCGCGCTCGCGCTCGCGCTCACGAATGATACAAAGTGTTGTCAGAATAGCGTAATAGCTTCTACACCATCAGCGAAAATAGCGACGGACGTTCCAATTAAACTTGCTTTGCTTTTTGTTAAGTATCACTGCAGCGCCCGGGCACTTTGTGGCAGAACCCGCTGGCAAGCAATATGCATAATGCGTGCGCGCGGGTTTTGAACGAATGAAAACTGTTGGCGGAACAACCATCTCGCGAGTGTACCGTCATTTTCTTCAATTACGCGGCTATTAGCTGTCGTGCTTGGAGAATACAAATTCGAACGTGTTACCCGGCAAATATTACCGCCAGAGCAAAGAGACGTTTGTCGAACAATTTCGGAAACGTCGCAAACATTTCCGATAAGAGGGTGAAGAGCTGTTTTCTCGAGAAGAAACTTTCGGGACGGTTGATTGTCCGGTCGAGACGCTAGGAATTGTTACGGAAGACCGTTTCGACATGTTGTTAACTTTAGTGCAAACCCCGTTGGTCGGGGATTGTATCCTCGCGGGCAAGCATCGCTGTCGAGCTGAAAATTCATTGATCGGAACGCATTTACGTGTTGCGTCCACACAGAGGGGTGAAAATTGTAACCTGCTTCGGGCAAGTGGTACAGAAAATAGAGGGGAAAAACACACAGGCATAGGACATATACAAGCACGCGCACACGCACACATAGGAAGAGCAGAAAGAGCTCTTCGGTGCCACAGACACGCGAGGTATTTTTGCTTGCGGGTATTTTTCAAGCTGAAACAGAATTTTTGACGTGACTCGTGCACGAGAGGCCGTCGAAGGGGTCGATCGAAGCCAGACAGCCTGCGAGTTAACTCTTCAAACTCCGTAACCACTTGAATCAGCATCATAGAGCGTTCTGCTCACACAACCTATCAAACTCTTTGTAAAATCGCTCGTACTCGGGAACAAATGAAACGCGTGCGAATGCTCCGATCTCCAATCGAGATAGAAAATCATTATCAGAAACGGGAACCCTCGAAACGTCACAAATATCATTCCGATCACTCAAGTGGACTGTTTTCGTTCCTGCAAAAGAAGATTGTGCTTCAAAACATCCCTTTCGGGCCTCAAAATACTCTAAACATCACAAATGCAGTTCTATTTACCTATTACTGATCTTAAACCCTATTAATCAGTTAACTGAGCAATTTAATTTTATAAATCCCTCACGGCGCGGAATGAAAATCGCGCAAAAGAAGACTGTGCTTCAAAAAATCCCTCTCAGGATTCAAAAAATCCTTTACAGGCTTCAAAATACTCTAAACATCACAAATCCAGCTCTATTCACTCATTACTGATCTTAAACCCGATTAACCAGTTAATTGTGGAGTTTAATTTGAAAAATCCCTCACAACGCGGAATTAAAATCAAGCAATGACGAATATATACGTCGAACGCAGGCCAAACGCGGCTATTATAAAAGCCGAAGCCCTTGTAAAGCTAAATGAAAAAGAATTACTTTATTATTCGATAAGAATGTAACAATTTATTAACGCTAACTGCACCGCAATAGAGTTTCGGATTGACGAGTACACTCCTCAATCACAGTTAACTCGTTCACGGAATCATACGTACTCAAATATATTATTTATATATTTACCATAAGTCGTATATATTCACTTTCAATTTTAATATTTAAAATTACTTGTCCCCACTTTTTCCTTCCGTATTTATCGAAATTACAAAGACGTTACCTCACGATATTTATTTAATGAGCTCCTTTAGTCAAACACATGTCACAATAAAAAATACATAATCTGAACTGGACCTAATCTAAAAAAAATACAAATGCAATGTTGTAATCATTGTAAAGCGATATACAGGATGGACCAAATCTTCTGGAAGAATAAATCCGATACTGAGGAACAAAAATCAGTGACGTTCGAGACTCGGCAGAGCGGCTACGGTGAAACATAATGAGACAGGAGTTTCGCGAAATGTTCCGAAAGTGTCACTGCAACGTGTTACATTGTTAATTAACTCGCCAGCGAACGGATTCCGACAAAGTTAACGAAAATAAACGTAGAGCGGTGCGCGTTGTACTTATCAGCAAGTCGGGATTGTAGTTGTACAAACGTAGTTCCGTAGATGTTCCGTGCGCAAGGATAATCTTTGCTTCATAACATTCCTCCGGCGGAGTTGTTCACATAAATCCAAAGTTCGGCCGGGAGACTTCGTTGTACGTCGTATGCGTAATGCAGCGGTTGAATAATGGAACGTCGGGGTAATCTATTGTTAACTTCTATCGCGCGAGATTCAATCCGCAAGTAATTGGTCCTAATTTTCTTATCGTATTACCTTGTGATCTTGTAATTACGGATTCGAACATTAGAACTGAATTTCTTCGCCGCGGTGCTTCCTCCAAATTGACCGTGTGTCTCGTCGTGCGTTCAAGTCGTACACGATCGCCTAATCTTGTAATGCTCGCGAGAATTAAATCACTCTCTTCAGTGGCGAAGATATTGTACAAAATTACAACACCGCGCGGGTGGCTCGAGATTTATCTTGAGTGCATTTGGCAAAATAAACATCTGAAGTCTCTATGCAATATAAAGGACGTGTCGCAACATTTTTGCATTGTTCTCTCTTCGCGGTGAGCTGGCAGCGTGTTAATGGAATTCGAGGAGAGAAGCAGCGTCTTATCGTGCGATCTTAATTAGCTAAATCTCTGGTACGTTAACGCGATCGCAATAAAACGTAATTGTTCCAAAATTCCTGCGTTGTTCCCCTTTTATGGTGAATTGACAGTGTCTGTCATTTCTGTATTTAGTGGGCAAATTGTAGCGAAGTATCAGCGTTCCAAAATTGTTGGCTCGCTCTCGTTTTTAGCGAAATTGACAGTGGCTTAACGTAACGCGTTCGGCAAAGGAGGCGATGCTTTGTACGAGGAGAGAAAGGAATCAAGTCCAACCTTTTCGCAGCCCGTGCACTGTGTCCCAGTTCGTGCGATAGCCAACAAGGTATTGTTGATAGAACACATATAGCATGGTCGTCGACTCCTGACAAGCGAATCCTATTGACGCGCGACACAAGGCCTGGACGCGGTACACACCGATCGAGTGTCCAACACCTTAGGCTGACAACAAACGACAGGTCAGTCCAACAACCTTGTCGCAAAAAATATTCCACAAGCTAATTCGAAAAGTCGAACGAAAGTTTAATTCCTGTCCAAATAAATATAGCCTCGTTATTCTCGAAAACAATGCGTACCGGTCTTTTTAGTGCTTTCAACGTTCGGTTGGGTCTAGTTCTATTTTCCTTCCACTCTATATTATCTTCTCATCCTCTTGTCCTCATTATAACGTAAAACTTTACCTTTAGAAACTTTTATTCTACTTTTTAGCTCCATAAACTAGTCTCTGAATATTCATCAGGTGTTCGAGCGAGTTGCCCGAGCAAATTTAAATACAAACAGGATCAAACAATACATTAATTAGAAAAATCATCGCGTGAGGCTTCCACCGTCTTTCCACAATCTGCACGCGTTATTTATTGCTATTTTGTTACACGTTCTTCACAGAAATTTTTCCTCCTGATATCGGAAAACCACTTCTATTATCGATTTCGAAGTGAAGTGGTTCTCCAGTTATTATTAGATTGCAGTATAAGTAACAACAATCTAACAACCTCCGCGCCATTTTGTACCTTCTCGATGCAAATGTTCGTTTCACTGAAATGGCACGATTGACCTTTCCCTCGGCGTCTTATCGATTACGCAAATCGTTCTGTTATATTAAACAAACGTCGGGATTGAAAATAGGTTCCTTTGCAAGTACAAATATGTTGTTAGCATCTAACTGCGACGATATATTTGTGCCCGATTGTAACTACACGTGACACTGGTTGAACGGAGGTTTACACAACGATTCTATAACAGAGCGATATTGTAATTCTCTGTTAACAAATGAAAGGAAGATACTGAATTATTTCCTCTCTCTATTTCTCTCTCTCTTTCTCTCTCTCTAACTAGTTTCGAACGAGCTTTTGTTCAAGCACAAAGAAGCCCACTTTCAATCGAGACAACGCGTACAATTTAAGGACAAAACCGACGCGAAGTGGAACGAACTTTCTCGGTCACTATGTTGGCATCAACAACGCTTATCCAAGCCACTGTGGTTCCGCGGATAGAAGCTCGACCCGGCGACATCGTTCCTCGCTTTCCGCAACTCCTCACGGGCCAGGTGTCTTTCTGAACGCGGAAAAAAGAATTCCGAGTCGAAAACTTCGCAATTGAAGCTGGCCAACAATCGCCGCGTGACGTTTTCCTTTTTTCCTTTTCGCCTTTTGTTCCGAGGCCGGCGAGCAGACAGCGCGTTTCCACGTCCCTCGACGTTCATTCTGAATTACGTGTCTGAGCTCTTTTAGCGATCTACCGCGGCGTTTGCCCAGAGATCCCTCGGGAGCGCAGAACCAGACCGGGGAATTTTCTTTCGGTCTCGAAAGACAGTCCCGCGCGCGATCCTACTCTCGTAAAATCGATGTTTCGGATCGCTTTCGTCCGCTGAAACGCGACTGCAACCTCGCCGCGGTTGCATCGGCTGTTACCTTCTTCCCCGGGAGTTTGATGGATCACCCCCGCGCTTTTATCTCTTATCAGAGCGCCGGCAAGTCAGTGCCCCATTCTCCGTTGCCCCGGGAGAGGCATTGCCACCGGGCGCGTTCAATTTTTCCTCAGATTTTCCCTTTACCCTTGCCGAAAGACCGGCCGGGTTCACTTAGCACCCTTTGGAAAAGCTTATCGCGACCTTATCCCTCCGCGCTCATTCTTATTTATTCGAGACCTTCTTATACTTTCTTTCAGTTCGTCACGGTTCATCGAAGGCGTGACGAAGGATTGCAAAAATCTTCCTGTTAATCCTCGGATTTTTCGATCGCTTCAATCTTTAACACTAGGTTCACGGGGCACTAAAACTGACTATTTTACATTACTCTATAAAAATAAGAAGAACGCGTTCTGCCCAAACTTTTAGCCATTTTTAAAAATTACAAATACCCAAAGAAATAAATTTGTTGAATAATTCCCCAAGGATGAATATTTAGAATATTGACAATTGTCAATGAAAACTATTAGAACCCGTCATTTTTACGGAGCACTAAAACTGACTATTTTACATTACTTTATAAAAATAACAAGAACATACACCAAAGAAATGTCGAATAATTCCTCATGGATGTATCTTTAGAATACTGATATATCGTAACGGTCAATTTTTCGTAGGACGAGTGAGGAAAGGAATATTTTCGAGAAATTTCAGGACGGAACTTTTGCAAATGGGATGGACGGTCTAATTTTCTGTTCCCGCGATAGTGCAGACACTGGCCGGCTCGGCACGATGGTCCAGACAGTATCGACAACAGTAGTTAGTGCAATAACCTAGCCGGTGTATTCCACTTTCCTCGTGCCCGTAATTAAACGCACGTGTCACTGGCAATGATAACGCTTCGCGATATGTCGGGATCGCACGCCGGATCCGGTGAGAACGTCGCATCCGCTTCAAGATAATTGTGAGCGATCGCTCGTTACGAGCGTCGTTAACCACCGAGAAGCGCCATTGGTTCGAAGCGTGCTTGTCATTGTAGACATTAGCTGATGATGCTTTACCGTTTTGCCTCCCCCTACCCCCCATCAAGGCTTTACTGCCGAGCTGTATCCAATGAAACGACACCTGACGTTATGAAGCCGCCCGTAACGATCGCCCGGATCACATTTTCTTTGGTATAATCACCTATAATTAGTCGCGAAACTATCCCACCGAATGCGCCCGTTTTTCCATCATTAGGTCTCCACGGAAATTTCCAAAGCGAAATTTCTATTTCCTTTTATTTGCCGAGCAACTTCTCCGATGCAGTGTTAAAAATCATTTCCAAGCTTCGAAGACGCTTTTGAATTCATTTCCGGAGACGCATCTCCGGAAACAATTTTTGTCGCCAGTAAAACCACATTTAACACTAGGTTTACGGTCATCTACTAGGTTCTAGGTCATTTCGACAGGTCCTAATATTTTTATATTAATATTATATCATATATTGACGTTATGTTGATAAACACTGAACAGTTTTCCTACCTATTAACTTACTATCCGACTTTTATCGCTATCCACTATCAGTACCTATTAGACTACCATCATGTCGTCATCATACATACATCTTTCGTATGTGTTCGGCAGAATGGGCAACATTTTCAGCAATTTTTGTACTAATAAACTTTATGATTAATTCATATTATTTCATTATGTATTCATAAATTTTATCCATCGAAACAACGATCTACAGTGAGATCCGTTGTAACGAGACGTGATAAAGTGAACGCGTACCGAGTGAAAATTCAAAATCGATTTTCTCGAAAACAAAACATCAAACGAAAAATTTTTATTCTATATTTTCGACTTCCTTTTTTCGCGTAGAATCAACCCCTTTCCGCTTGTACCACCAGTTACCAACCACCCTGTATATAGAAGGGAAATATTCTAGATCGGAAGAAATGTTTCGTTTTAGAATTAAAATGGCTTCGAGTGCGAAGGGTTAACTTTTTAGTATATAATCTTGTACATCTTGACGAGAAAATGCTAAAAATCGAAGTTTTAAGGAGAGGAATTGACTTTAAAATTAATTTTAATAGCTCTGACATAAACGACAGAGGGTCTACTTCAGAGCGGTAGGGACAGTGTGTAATGTAACAAATTATTAATAGAAGAATAATAAAATGTATACATAGGTCGTGTATAGATCTATTTCCGCCGTTCTCATAAAGTCTGCAAGAATTTCTTTTTTCGACTGAACCTGGAACTGTACACGTCCCGAAGTACTATTTTTAAAGATTGTTGATCGCCTGTAAAATCCATGCAAACATCGCATATGTACACGAGACGCGCTAGGTAGACTGCAGAGTGATCAATAAAATTTTGAAAGGTGTTGCGGAGGCCGATTCAAGCGAAATAGTACGAGCTTCGCAGATTAATGCTAGTCATTCCAAGATTGTTCCGTCACTCGGCGAAGATTAACGAAGCGTAGAAGATGGATAAATGGATTCCGCTCGAGATAGGCGACGTTCAAAAGCTTTAGCGAATGACGGATGGCCGGTTCCGTATCTCAAAGAAACAAATAAAGTGTATCTTTTCCTAACGAAATCGCGTTATAAAAAAGAACTTCGCTCGGATTCTCTCAAGACTCTTTAAACACACTTATCAAATAGTAACTCGTAATTTATCCTCTGCAATCCAAAGCGTTCCTTTCGTCCATAAACTTGCTACAACATCAGATAAATCGATTATAATCCTTTATGTAACTTCACTAAAACATTACAGCAGTTCGAAAATACTGTAGTTCTTACACACATAATTGTGACATTGCTGACGAATAAATTCAGTAATCATTAATGCTAAAATTAATGTCGAATCAATAACTTTTGAACCAGTGATCTCCTAGCATTGAAACTTCGATTTTCGAAAGTTTAGCCGAATCGATTCAGTTTCGTTGGGCATAAAGAATTCTACTTAAGGACAAATCTGGACGTTTCATTCTGCTATCTGAAGACGTTAGGGTTTAATTGAGAATGCCATATAAATCAGAATTGCACGCTGTCACGCGGAGTACTGTAAAAATAAGATGACACGATTATAGCAGACGCGCCGACATACAGAGCAATCGAGCTGTCAGGAGCAAACGCCTTCGACCACGAGACGCGATTGGTTCCTAGAATCGTAGTGACACTGTGACATAGTAACGCACGACACGGCCATGTTATACATACTACCCGGCTCGGCCGTGGACAGTATGAGGGCCGACAAGGAAGAGTTACCTTCCGCAGCATTTATATAGCGTCCTGCCGGTGGTCCCGCATAATACATAGCTCAAGCTCGTGGGTTACTTGAGTTGCGGTGAACAATGAATCTCGGGATACAAAGTGGCTCCGAGTTACCAAAGTCGAAGGGTCTACTGTCTTCCAGCCTCCCCCCGCCACCGCTGGTTTATGTTAGCGACCGGTAACATTCATCTATTCTTTATTGTGTCAATGTTCCGTGGAAAACGCACATCGACAGTCTCTATGGCGAGAGCAATGCAATTCTGTAATACTCGCATTTAATAAAATGCAAATGTAGATTCTTTAACAGCGATATTAAACCATCAAGTTATCTCGGAGCGAGATCGTCTATTAATTTCTTTTGGAGTTTCAACTTAAAAGTACATTATTATACTCCTCCGTCCGGCGGAGTCATTAAAAAGCCTATTAATAAGTTTCCAGTAGGTAAATTGTCGCAGCGTTCTAAGAAGTTTCAAATCTCCGTTGTAAAAGTTATTACACTGGGGAAAAAGTGGAAAAATCGGAATTTTCCTGTTTCGAAAATGTTTGACTGGATGGAAACTACGTTATATTGACCATTTCGTTACAAATTTCCAATTTTCATGGACCGGCAATATGAACGCTGCGCGGATATATTGCGTCGTTGCAATTAAAAAAAATATATATATAGATATCGACAGTGCCTGCAGAAAGTTTGCTTTTCTGCTTGAAATAACATTTTAAAGAGAAGTTGTGGAAAAGTCTCTTTCGAAAAAGTAAAATTTATTATTATTATTGGACTCTTTATTCGTTTAAAAAAATGTCGAACACAAAAGTTCATTGGACTCTCCATCTCTCTCTCTCTCTGTCGCGATCAAATTAAAAAGGAAAGGGAAACACTAATCTGTGCGATGTTCCTCGTATAACGTACAATGGAACAAGAGCTATTAGACGCTGCTAGGTTAAGGTAATTAAGGTGAGGTTAATTGCCATTGTTTACACCTAGAGTGTTCTCACGGCAAAAAGGGAAACGGACTTTCCGTGCGTTATAACAATGTTCGCTCACATTATTTGACGCGTTTCTTTCAAACTTTGTCACTTTATATACCAAATTTCCACCACATTTTAACTGTATCCCTTAAGAACAAATTTTCTCGAGCAATAAAGATTTCTTCCGAAAAATCTTCACGCAAGAAACTACCACATTTATTCGCAAAATTCCGTATATTATATTAAAACGAGGAGCGACAGACATAAACGTGCACGCATCACGAAACAATCTTTACACTCGATGTTACGGAAAAATTGCGGGAACGTTCTCCTAATGTTTCGCCATCGATCATAAAACCTGGAAAGTTTATGTTTTTTCGTATTCCGTACCGATGTCTGCAAACGAAGGTATGTTAATTACCTGCCAATGTCGCGCGCGCAACGAGGCACACTAATTATTCGCGGAAAGGAAAAACTCGCGGAACAACTGCCGAGTTTCGCAGCGCAGTTCGGAAACAGCCATAATTCCCGATGCGACGGAATTTGGAAAAGTCAGGGTGGACAATCGACGTTTGGCGCCGGTGATAAGCAATATTCCGAAAGTTCCCGTAACCGAAAATTAGTTCAGAACTCGGGATCTAATATGAATTTTAGTACTGTATATATCTGAAATTAACTTGCGGACAATTTGCTGGAAAGCTGCGGGGGTTATTACTCGTTTTGGAAAATGGCACCCGGATCCCGTTGTTGAAACTTTTCGCGCTGTAGCCGTCTATGCAAATCGGGCGTACAAAGGCCGGCTCGGGAAACAATCAGGATTTTGCTATCAAAATTGAACACGCTCGCTCCCGCGGATGTCTTTCGCTTTTCTTTCAACGCGCGCCAATATATCGAACGAAGCCATGGCTTCTCGAAAACATATTGCACAATCGACCCTGTCGCAGTCCTAGATTCGGTTATATGTTTGAAGTAACCTGGAAAACGGGCCACCAGGGCCGCCAACGATTTTTCTACGGTTTTCTCAGATATAGAACCGTCTTTGAAAATATCTGGCCGCGGGTTGGTTAAATATTTGACTAACACTCTTGACTGCCGCAAGAAATGGAAGACTATAATGAATTTTCTATGATGAAAGAATATAGTAAACTTGGTCAGGGATTTCCTAAACGCGAATAGGTTCGAAGAGTACTCTCAGCATTGTAAATCTTTCACATTCAAACATTTTTATTTCATTCCACACGTTACTGTGACTTCACGGAATTTTTGAGGCTGCTAGGTTTGCACTCGAAGTGTTAATAACGTTAAAACAAATAACGACTAAAGAGAAAGACATAAAAATCGCAGCAGGATTAAATATTATCACTAAATGGCAATCTTCATGCAAATTCTATATGTCGAAATATGTAGATTACATGCAAAGTGTATGCAAAGTATGTGCCAATGATGTGTGAAGTGCATGCAAAACGTTTTTAGAATAGTGCAATGTACTTACAACAGGGTGCAATGTAACATGAAACAGTTGTACAACGTTTTGCATTGGGACCAGGATTTTTTCAAGATCCTTCAGAAGTAACTAAATTTAATTTGAAAAATAGAAGTAATTGGAAGTGTCTAACAGCCTGAAGCAACCACGAAATGACCAAATAGTATTTCCAACTTCATTTTCAACGCCCATTAAAACATTTTGAACATTTTCTATATCCGCAACGAACAAAACGAACACTTTTTGCGGTTCCCGACCTCATTTGTGCAACGAATTTTGGCCCGGCCCGAATTCCTGCGTTTAAAACACGAGAAAGAAGGATTAAACGCTAAAGGATATTGCATTTGAAGCAGAGTTTGAAACACAAACGAATACGGCGCCTGCTTTAGCGTAAGACGAGATTGCAGCGGCTATGCATGCAACGAAGAATGCCGAAAAAATAATCGGATTAAGAGCCTAGATATACCGGAGCTTTGTGAACAATGAGGGGGCCGAGGAGAATCTCTGCGTTCTTCGACACAAAAGACGAAAAAACTGAATCGGTAGTATGCCGCGCGTGGAAAAAGTGTTGGATTCGAGCGGGTATTCTGATTTTTCATTCGAAAAAATCGATTTCATCGCACTCTCTCCAAGTACAAGCATTGTGCGACATTTGCAGAAAAATTAATGACGAACTTTATTCTCTTTGAAAACCGGAATCGTGGCAACCTTCGAC
>CM052145.1:3580077-3756832 GCA_028454255.1 Halictus ligatus | reverse complement strand
GCAATTTCGACAATGATAAAACGAATCTAGCGTTGAGGGGACTATTGTTCTGTTGCCTGCCGACCACCAGTTTCCAATAACCGTTTGCGGCTCCCCGATAAGGTTCCCAGATCAAGATTCGTGCACGCGTCAAACTGTTGCATAGCAATGATGACATACCGGAACACGGGTCGTTAACTTTCTCGAACAATGCTTTCACGTGCACGATCGTTCGGGATGGGAATCACGTTATCGTTTGATTACAACAGAAAACTGTACACTTTCCAGCAGAAGTCATTTGCCCCGCGGCACAGAGAGCGCAATAACGTCGACAAAATTGTGACTGGTATTTTACCTCGAAATAGCTGTTCCATGGATACGAGAGGGAGGGGGTTGTGGAGGAGAGGAGGGGAGAGGTTCGCAAAATACGCGGCAAAATTAAGCAGCTTCTCGGAACTGCAGAAAGCTTCTGTTGCAACCGGGTTTGCTCGCGAAAATTGTAGCATGCGCGCGTTCTTATGTTCGTATTAGGTCAGCGATTAAGCAGTACTAAATAATTATGCGTGCGCCAAGACAGCCGTCACTAAACTGACGATTTTATGCATTTAAGGGGAAAATGGGTCGGTGGGTAAAAACTTAAGAACGTCGAATGTTCTACGATTATTCGAGACAATTGTTAATAGTACGAGCAAGGCAACAAACGCTTCCGTTTGGAAAGTCGAGTACCACCAAGCGGTAGTGTAATTAACAAAAATCGTACGTATTTTCCATGTTGTCCGTTTATCAAAGAACATTAACCCTCGTCCGTCCCTTTTGACGGAGAACACATTGTCCGCGGATTGATTTATCATTTGCCTCGGCTGACCGCAGTTATTCAGTTTCAAGATTAACAGTTTCGATCATTCATTTCCCCGTCGTATAAATATTTTACCTGGTCGACGGCCGCGAGATAAATTCAGCTCACGGGAAATAAGAGCAAAAGCGCTCGACTTTGTCAACTCGGTAGTTCCAACAGTGTTAAATCTATTTTACCCCGTCAAAGTACTATGGGCCGAGCGAGGGACCAACTTTCATGCGCGTTTGACTTTCCAGTACGGTGGATCGAGTGTTATTGCCTTTGTCCAATGACAGCCTCATTTCCCGGTATCTGTAATGAAATCTTTGCGAGCGGTTGTTGTGTACGTAGACCCGTACAGTTCAGACCTCATTGTTTTAGCCACCTTATCTTTGCGTCTTCCGCGTGATATACGAGATGATGCTTATACGTTTGCGTACACACACACACACACAACGTTGCAGAAATGATTGTACAAACCCAACCTATCCGAAAAACGACCGGGTCGTTTCCAAAGATCTCGACACCAGCCCTGCGGCATCTCCTTGTTCGGATTGCTGTTCGTCAATCTCTGTCTTGCTGTTGTTATTAAAGTAAATCAAGCTTTACGAAGGACTACTCATTGAAAAATTTGCTCCTTTTTAATAATCAGAATCTATTCTTCTATTTACAAGTGCAGTGACACTTGTGAAACGTTTATTGTACGATTAAACTGGAAAGAATAACTAGAATGGCGTCGTGTTTGGTACCAATTTCACCAGGAAAATGTCACACGTATGTCGGTGAAAGTGTTAGCAAGATAAAATTGAAAACGAAAAATTTTCCTTGTTAGTAAAATTGACCGAACCTTCTCGGCCAATGTACTGTCGGTAATAGTGGATCCCTCGGTGTCTAAAAATGGTCGCAAACCTCGAGAATAGTATCGAATCTGTTAAATAGATGAAATGGTCCACCGATACGGTGCAGGACCGATTTCAGAGTACCGTGAAACCGTCCGTCCATTCCCAAGAGACGCTCCATCCCGCTCGCGCTTGGTGCATTCGCTCGCTTTCCTTTTCATTGTTCGCGCTTGGTCGAGACTGACCCAATTTAGCAACAAAAGAGCAAGCGAGATGACGAAGTGTTATATAAGATTGGTCAATCTATACTGTGTTGTACGCGCGGCGTATTTTAGTTAGCGGCGAGGTGTGATTTATCCCGCCATTGAAATTGATTTTGCGTGTCGAGCAGCACCGCTTTTAACACTTTGACCGCCAAACTAGAAACCTCGAAGATTCCATAAAATCAAAGCAAGTTATTTAATGAAATCGAAATTGAAAAAATATTGAACGTACGATATTGAGTAGTCATCCAGCTTTCTTGCATTTTACATATCCCAATTAAATTTGGTACAGTGAATGTATTAACGTAAAAATTCATTTTAAAACTAGGACAAATAATTCCGTCACCCACATATGGCTGACATGGCAGTCAACGTGTTAAAGGATCCTAAAATTCTGAAATCATATTTTTCCACAAAACGGTACAAAACTTTAAAACTTTTCCCATTTAATGACGCGCGGAATGGATCCGTAATATGGGTTCGTGATAAGAACCAGTTAACCGGACGCATTAATTAGCGCAAATGTTGATGCAGGGGGTAATGAGATGATCAAGAGATAAAGGAGAACGATAAGAAGCAGTTACTGGTTGGGCGACTCTAAAAGAAAACAGTAAAACCGCATATAACACGCCGGAAATTAAATTAGTACGAAATTATCGAAGTTACACGCCGAGATGAGTATGATTTTTAACTCTCTATCCGATCTATCAGTTTCGATGGAAAACACGGTGAAATTTACGCTACGTCAACTCGGCAAATCACTTTGTTTGTGCACTACGTACGAAAAGTAAAAGTGGTCAACTCGTCACGGGTTGCTGCTCCCGTGTTGCGACGATGTTGCGGCTCGTTCGAATTCGTTCGACATCAAACTTTTATCCATTTAACGCGTTAACTACCGTGTAACCCGTGACGGAATCATTTCGGAACCGCAAAATAATTTCTGCACCGATGGGTCGACGAGGATGCCAATCTTCCTTGACCGTTAAACAAATTGCGTCGATTTTATCTGACTTACCCGGTCGCAGTGCTGTCTTAACTGCGTGAACTGCGGATTTTTAAATTCTGGAGAGAAAAAGAAAGGTTAAACTTCACCTGAGGAAGTCAGAAATTGTTAATTTTCTTTTAGGCAATCCTGTAGATTCTGTCCAGAAAATGTCGTGAATCCTAGGAGATCGCTGGTCGAAAAGTTATACGTGTGTACTGGCAATAAGTAGAAAAGGAACGTGATGATCAGACGGCCCAAATGTTTCCCTCGAACAGTAGAATCGATTCTACTTTTGGTAGACTTTTGGTAGGTTCGGCGTGAACTAACGTTCGTAGGTGTTCGAGAGAATCATCGGCCGTACGTGCGCGTCGTGTAAAAAAATAATTCAGAAGAAGACAAGGTGTGTCAGCGCAGAGCGGGAAATGTGGCGAATTAATTTCCGGGCGTCTAATGTTCTTCGCGACGCAGCGGGAGCGTCTCGAAAAGTTCCCGCGGGCGAGATGAGTTACAAAGTAACTCGGTTCCAGCTCCGTACCGTCGCGGGAACGAGAATTCGGTTAAAAATGGTTCACCTTACAGGAGTTATACTTCCAGTTGAACGAGATTTCCGTGCGACGACGCGAGAGAGGCCCGCGCGCAACATGCACTTGCCCGCACGAGCAATTTCGCGACACAGGTCCGCGCGCGTGTACAGACACGAGCGCGCCGGGGGTGTCGCCCGGCCGGGCGTGCACTATGCGCGCCAGAGTATGCGAGCGGCGTGTTATGAAAAAGTCATTTTTGCCGGATTCCATCTCGAGCTCTCTATAGGAGCCGTTCATGTATCGCGAGAACGCATACACAAGCGAGTGGAACAATCATGGAAGGTGCACGTGCCCGGTTCAACTGACGCGTACAGTTTTCTGTACGTTTCTCTGCAGCTATCTTTGAATTCCATGAGCAACGGGGGACGAGGGAGGCACCGATACGTAGATGTGTAGGTACGCGCGGCGACTCTACACGGTGCTCAACCATAAATTTCGATTTCTATCGCAACAGGAGAGTATTCGATTCTCCGCCCGATGATCTATGCTCCCGGCAATGTAATGCACCTAAAGCAGCCGCAACCAGAAAATCCATTCCGCGCAGCAGCTGAGAAATCGTGCGAACACCGCATAACTTATCGTTACCGTATTACCCGGTGGGCCCTCTCGAAAGTATCGCGGTTCTGGTTTATCGTCGTTTATTTCGCCTAACGAACGATTTCCTGGTGTCGCGTCGCGTCGTCGGCCCGGCCACGGCCATGGGAAAACCCGAGCAGCGTCATCTCGGCTAATTATTTATGGTAGAAATCCGGGAACGAGAAACCGACGCGTTCTGATGCGTTACGGTTTCAACGATTCTGCTGCAGCTCGTTAATTATATACAGATAATCGTGATTCGGTAGGAACTGTTCACGGCAAGCGATTTTATAATCGATCGACCGTGATCATTTACTTTGTTAATGGTGGGAAAGAAGGTGTTGAAGACGAGCGAATATTTAACCTGTAGAATTTCATTCCGACGCTTCAGATTAAAATATTAATTCGATGAGTTACTTAAAATAGCGTTGCCTTTCGAGGAGAGTCCAATTATTATCGTATTGTAACAGTTACTGGACGATAATTAGTACTGCGTTATTTTTCTGATTATTGCTCGAACGTTTTATTATTCAAAACACACGGATTAAAATAATTCTGTAAATCTGGAACGACGCAACGTCCTCGAGTGTGACGATGGTAATTCTTTAGATGTGCCGAATGGATTGTTCGTGATTTAATAAAAATGTTTAAATTTGCACGGCGATTAATCGAAAAGCGACAACAGGCAGACTGTATTAGCGTATTTCACGGGGAATAATTCGATTGTCACGGCGAGGCGCATCTTGGAAATCAGTTGACCCAGCCCCGCCGGCGAAATAATTAATAGTTTAATTTAA
The DNA here is from genome assembly GCA_028454255.1 of Halictus ligatus. NCBI lineage: Eukaryota > Metazoa > Arthropoda > Insecta > Hymenoptera > Halictidae > Halictus > Halictus ligatus. The sequence continues at coordinate 3,751,974 of CM052145.1, read as the reverse complement.
GTCCTCGCGCCCGGAGACACGAATGCGCGCAAATATTTGCGAAAAGCGGCGCCGATTGGATTGCAACAGCAGCGGCGAGCAAACGGGTTCTGATTTCGATTCGGCTCCGGATCGATCATACGTTACAGACGAATTAACGAAAAGCCGTGCCGAAAGGGGGTGCGCAAGGATTACCATTATTTTCGCCCCCCGAGCGAGCGCGAAACTAGCAAATCCGCTCTATCGTGCAAATATACGCTTCCCTACCCCCGTATAACCACCGAATCATTTGTTCATAAATATTGATACGTTAAAACCTCCGGTCTAAATGAGGCATTTCGTGTTTTAATTTTTTCCGGCTCTCCACACCCCTTGACACACGATGCCGTTCATCCCTCTCTCTCTCTCTTTCTCTCTTTCTCTCTCTTTCTCTGCGCAATATCGCCGGGATCCTGGCACGCGACAATTTGCATTTAATTGGCTCGTGATTTTCACCCTGCGGATCGATTCACCACTTTTAATCGAAATCATTGAAAAACAATTAATTGCTCCGATAGCCCCGTGCCACGGATTAAAACGACCAACTTTTTAAACGGCCAAAGACTGGAGGCCCCTGCAAAAGGATCGCTTTGTTGCTCGAGCATCGCTAATTAACGCGAGGAAATTTAATAACTGCGAGCGCGTTGTCTGTCGACAGTTACCGAACTGTTTTCCGAAACTTATACCTGAACATTTTTCAACAATTTTTCACTGACAAAGCAGTCTCGAATTACAGATAAGCCTCATTTTTCGGAGTTATTGTTTCAAAGATTTTACACCTCCTTTTTGACAATAATATCGTCACTACGAATTCTATTTTTTAATAGGCCTCTGCTTCTAACTGTTACTGCATTTTGTAAGCCAATCTTCATGTCGTAGTCGCTACCACTGTGTTCGTTATAAGGGATTAAAAGCCACCTGGATCGTTTTAATAACGTTTTTCCCGCATTGCGGTCGTAAAAATATTTACACATACTTCCACGGACACGAACATCAGAAATATCGTCCTCCACAAAGCGCGTACACTACAGATTTTGTATAATGAATTCACTCACGTCCATGAAATCTGCAGAATCTTTGTTTTCGCGTCATACCAGCGAATACCAAACTCTTGATTAAAACGCGAACAATGTGGGAACACGACCGGCGGTTCACGTCGAAATCAAAACTCATCTTGTCTTTGTGAACGAGCGGAAAATGGATTATTGAATTCGTTTGTGAACGTCGTACTAATTAGCACGACAACATCCGAAATCTTTGTGACCCTCTGTGCACCGGGACTCCATTCTGTCGGCATCAGGTTTGCCATGACTACTATTGTCTATTCAAACAATCACCCGTAATTAATTCGGAACGTTGTCAGTGAAAACTATAACGACACTGGGAACGGACGGACAAGAAGTATGATAAGGACGCCATTCAGCGACGGTCAAAACTCTTAATCGCGATTAATGCACGATTATTATAACAATATCCTACGGCGGCACAAAAGTGGTGACTGGATTACCAGACTGCGATTAGACTGCGGATCTTTACGCATTTATAGTATTTTTACGGTTTTGGAATGCCATAAAATATGTATAGTAACGAACGCTAATGGCATCGCTATTTTTACCATGAAGAATTTTGTGGTCGACGGACCGAATCTTTTCTTCATACTGGTTTTCTTAAAATAACCTATGAAAGCTGAAACGTACTCTAATAATTATCTTCATGCAATTCTCGGTGCGGTTTCTGCACATTTTTCGTGTACAATTAATAATTGAACATCGTTCTAAAACAATCGGCGACACTTGAAAATTACTCCGCTATGCATTGGCCTACAGATTAGCTGTTACAAATAAAATAAAGCTACTTATATCTCACGTTCTGTATCAAAATTGCTGGCACGAAGCGATAAAAATAAATCGTCGATTCGCCAGTATATAAATTCGGATATCCGTAAATTATTCATTTTCGTGGTACGAAAACAATTAGCCCAGATTTCAGCAGCGCCGTTCTCACTTGAAATCGCTGTTGCAAAGTTTGATTTTCACAGAGAGTAGCCCCGGTTGTGACAAAAATGTAACGCTCATCGAGATTGTCGAAACGAGTCGATTCAACGATCGCGCGGGCGCACAGTTTTATCGACGATCGCGTGTTTCGTCGAATGCATGAAAAGCAGAGTACAAGTTTATCCGTCCTTATGCATCGCGCTGCAGTTCCGAGCACGCACTCGGCACCGGCGAGTAAAAAAAATGTAAACAGCACCGCAAAAAGCTTTTTATCACCAAAGGTATACTGCGCGAGCGTTCGAACGAACGAAAAAAAAAAAATGAATCTTAATATAAACCATATCAAAGTGGAAAATTACAGTCTGTGTTTCGCGATCGATAGCACATCCCCAGATGGATCGTTCTTTATTAACGGTGGGAGAGAATGGGGGGAGGGTGGGGGGTTGGTGTACCAGCAGAAAAGCCATGAAAAGTTTCGAATATGCATGGCTATGCAATTCGTGGGATCCCTGGGGGCGCAAAAGTTGGACGGATAAAAACCAAGCGTGAAAAGAAAGAAAAGACGAACGACGAGAGAGAGCGAGAGAGGGAGAGAGAGGGAGAGAGAGAGAACGAGTGCAAGGAAAAGGGAGAAAAAAATGTTTCGCGCCGCTAAGCGGTCGACAATTCATTTTCATTCGTCTGCCGGAGGACCGAAAGTTTCAGAAACTCCGCGAAACAAAAAGATAAATGCAATTCTGATTAACACGTTCTCGCGACGGGGCGGCATACTTGCCAATCATGATTTCTGGGTTTGCGGAAAACGGAAAAATAAATTCAGTTTAAACTGCCGTTTAACTCGGAACACGGTTCAGACAATTTTGCAAAGCCATCTGCTGAAACTATCTCGTGAACGGTATATTTCATTCTAACAACAATTGCACATATTTCTGAATTTATTTACTCTGATTTCTCTTATTTGCAAAATGTCTGAAATAAAAGTTCTTCTAGCCGTTCAAAGAACGAGAGCTGTTCTCCTACGTATGTTAATAAATGACTGCAATTTATTAATACGTAAAAATGTTCTGCTGGCTGTTTAACATACCGGAATATTTAAATATGCAATTGAATAAAATGACACGCGACAGCGTACAGGATAACGCAAAAAATTCGAGTTGTTAAATATAAATGCTAAAAAGACGATTCCGTTTCCATAAATTTCAAACGGAGAATTATTTCAATGGTATGAGATAAACACAATATTTCGATTAAATTCTGTCGTGTAAAGAACAGAACACGACTGGCGTGTTATTTGTGAAAAAGGACACTGTATTCTTGTCGTTTAAATTGACGCAACGTTGGATTATTTTTCAAAATTAACCCAAAAACTTCTGTGTAAAAACACCTGTAAAACCGCTGAAAAACTAACCAGAGAGAAAAACAGAATTTTCTCTGATAAAAATCGAAGTTTGCAGAAACTGGTCGACAGAAGAACAGTTGAATTTTATCTGCCGAAAGTCAAAGTTCGTAGAAATTAAAAAAAAAGCAGTCGAATTATCTCTCGCGAACGCCGAAGTTCCTGGGAATTGTTCGTGCGGTTTCGATAATGAGATTTTTTTTTTCAAACTGAAATACTAACGTCTCCGGCGAACAGTGGCAGCTTGAAATAATAATCGATATACATACATACGTGACACGGGAACTTTAAAACCGAGTTCCCTTTTCAATTCGAACTTCCTCCGGTGTTCTAACAGGTTACAAGAATCAGAGCTTCCCTCTAAAATAGAAAATATGGTAGAGGCGACTCCCCAAGGATACGATGAAACCAGCAAATCTCTTTTGGAGTACATAGTGCTCTTCCACGGCTGTTATCTCTTCGTAACTACGGTAAATCGAATCTATATTGAACACGTACTGCAATGTTTCCTCATTCTGGCTTATCGAATTTTAGCGTATTTTATTGTCGGTTTGTACGAAACGAGAAAACGTTGCCGGTACGCTTCGTCCGGGCAAGATGAATCGAACATTAACAATAGGATGCCGAGGCAGATACACAACGAAGCTTCGCATAAACCAGAAAAATATTTGTCGATTTTTGTTTCCCCATAATTATCGGAATTTTTCCGATGAAAGGAAAACAAAGACAACGTATAAATGTCGGAACGTAAAATCAAAACGATTCCGCCATTTTCGCGTAATTGCTCAACTCTAGGTTTACTGAGCACAAAAACTGACTATTTTACTTTACAAAAATAACAAGACCATGCTACCCACGCTTTTAGCAATATCTTTAAAAGAATATGTATGTATAAGCACGTATGCTTCCATAGACTCTTAATAATTTTAAATTTAAAATATTAGAACCTGTCGTTTTTACTTGTTATTAAACACAAAATTATTACGCTCCTTCAAGACACAGCAAAGTCGTTAAAAAGCAATTTTAAAGTTAGATCCAATAACATGTAGAATCGTTTGCAATTGCTGTAATGATAAAATTACTTTGACGGAAGCTGAAACGCGTTACGGAAACGAGTGAACGAAAATAGAACAAGAACGGGAAACCTGTCGTTTAAATTCACTCGACTACAATTTCCTGCGTGTCGAATCATTCGACGAACAACACTGCTCCGCCCAGTTATGCGAGGGACATTCCGTATTCTCGCAGGTGAAACGAGCCGCGAACAGTGGAAAAGTATAACATAGCAAGACCGAGAGAGTGTCACGTGTCCGCTTCGAAAACACGTGGCTCGCCGGGACGGCGCATGAAAACAAGTTCACGAACATCATTCTGAACAGGATCAATGCCACGTCCCAAACGTACATGCCGGTTTAACGGGCAAAGCTGTGCTGACACAGTTAGACCCGCCATGTTTACGCATTCACAGTAGACGACGTAATATCTCAAACCCGTAACAAAAAGACCGACCAAGTTTCTCCGTATTTTCCTTTTGTTCGAACGTTCGTACAGCGAATCGATTAATTTACTGGGTCGTTGAATAGGAAACGTCCGATTCGTCACAAGCAATAATAATTTTCTCGAAATAAAAGGAAATTCCGCAGACTGGTCGTTACATGTACGAAAAGCTACGTGCGCAGAATTAATTTGATTTTCTACACACGAGAAAAAAAAATTGAAGACTATCGGACAGATTGCTGTCGACCTACTCACAAACTATTAACTCTTTGCACTCGAAGCTATTTCTCTTCTCTTTCTCTTCTTTCTTCTTCTTATTCTTCCATGTTGTACGTACGAAAATGGTGCAATTTACTGGTGAAATACTGAAATTGGAACAATCGAACTTTAATGATGTATTTTGAATAATGATACAGCAATTTTTAGTGGCGCCTTAGAGTTGTCGTTCGAGTGCTAAGGGTTGAAGGTAGGCCCTTGCTTTTCTTTCGCAACAGCCGTGAAGAATTTGTATTCTGCATAAAGTCTGATGGTAATAACGATTCGTTCGGAATACAGCGTGTATCATCCGAGATCCAGGATCGCGGAAATCGCGCGATCGCGGCCGGTTCGCGCTAATTGCTCGGCGGCGAGGAAACGAGACCAAAGAACGTCTCTGGCGTCGGATCTCTTTCCACTGGGAGAAGTATTTTTCAGAGATCGGATAATAAACGGAGGTCGCGAGAGCCAACAAGAATGCCGGCGACGACGCTCGGTCTCAATAATGTAACGATTAAAAGCGCAATAATGCGGAGCGTTTAAACAGCCGATGAACAGCGGAGGAAAACGGCTGCTTATTGGTTCGGAGCGGGAAGTGGGACGCACGCGAGACACAGGTGTGCGAGAGAGAAAGACGGAGAGAAAGAGACGAAGAGAGCGCGAGAGAACGAGCGAGAGAGAGAGAGAGAGAGAGAGAGAGAGACAGCTTGAACACGTGACACGTGAAACGCACGCTTCGCTAAAGTCACGCGATTTCTTTCCTGCGGGAATGGAACAGGACTTGTTCCCGATATATCAAAAACCAGTCGGACATCGAACAAACCTTCCTCCCTCCAAAAAAAAAAAATAACAAAACCCCCACAAACAAAAATTCTACAAACGAACCTGCCGGCAACTTCCTGCTGCCAGGAAGCGACCGGACAGGACCCGATAACCTCAAATCATCCTGACCATCCGTAGAAACTGTATAATAAATATAATATTTAAGAAAAAGACTATGAACCCGTGAGAAAACGAGAGAAATAAATTTTGAGAATAGTTGCAAGGAAAGCGGATGTGCCAGAGGAGCAAGTGTCGAGTCGGTACCGGGGACTAGCGAGTGCGGAGAGACAACAAAAGTGAAAAGAGGAGAAAGAGAAAAGGAGATGTAGAAAAAGAGAGGGAGAGAGAGATAGAGAGAGAAAGCGGAAGAGAGCGAGAATGGTACTCTTTCGGTGTAAAACGCTTACCTCGTGCGCCCGGGGATGATGATGAGAGCAGTGTCGGTGCTCGAACATTCCACATACATGGTCCACACTACACACCACGACAATAATGACGAGCGGCAATATAACGGTGCCGCATTGCATCTTCAACCGCACTAGAACCGCCATCACGGACGACACTCGCGCTTCGAAGGCATGACACATACTGAGCGCGCTCGCCGACACCGCGCATTTATATAGGTGTCGCGGCATCCAGCGCCACACCACTCACGTTCGATACCTCGAGGACGGCAGACGCTCTCTGCTGTCACCCCAATAACTCCTTTGAGAGTAACCTGCAAAGAAATCGAACAGGCCGTTCCCATAAATACTGTGGATATCGTCCTTACCCTATAACTCGAATGCCCGAAACGTATGCTTATCTTTTTCTTTTGTTTATTACTTAGAGCGCGCCGGATCGCAGGTAGTAGAACTACGCGGAAAGCCTGTTTACACGATTCATTATGCCGAGGACGGTCCCGTACCTCGACAATGTATACATTTTTTTTGTAAATATTTATTGTCTGATTTATTCAGAGTCGCAGCGGCTTAGTGGCCAGTTCAGCGGAGTACGTGAAGTGGTAAACGACGTTGGTCTAGTGCTGTGATTGTTACACTGCAGAGTTTTGTGCAATTGTAGCAGAAAGGGGTGAGTAAAGCATGTATAAGTGAACGCGTCGAATTAATTTAAGAATATTGTTACATTATACTTAGTTTGTTAAGACCATTATAGGAAAAAGTATGTATTTTGCGTAAAAATTCGCAGTCTTATGATTGTTATTAACGCTGTGATTATCGTCACTTCAAATGCAGAAAATACTCTTTTTCGTTTATTTATTTATTTGGAGTCTCAACAGTTTGATATCCGGTGTAAATAGCGATATCCAGTGTAAATGGAAATCGTGTTTGCTCGATTTAGGATGTCGAGGACGGAAGTGTAGAGTCTACATGGACGTCGTCAATAGTTCACTAAGATTGCTATTAATAGTGTGACAATCCTCTATGTCTGCTTGGAACGTCCAAAAAATTTGTATTGATAAGTAAACTTATTTTTTAATAGGCTTCTGGTAGGAAACGCGTTAATAGTGTTAGAATACTGTATTTTTATAAAGTGTAATTCAAGATATAAAGTTAACGTAACCACTAGCATTGTATTTTTGGTAATTAAAAATCACTTCGACTATGTTAGGAACATTTTTGCCACATTTTAAACGAATACGAGACATATCGTTTTGAGATTGTATTCAACATTTAATATACGTGACAGACGTATCAATGTTCATGAAACGTGCAATATCTTTGTTTTCTTTGAATATCAGTGAATACCAAGCTCGCGATTAAAATGCGAACAATGTGAGAATACGATCGGTGGTTCGAATCAAAAGTCATCTAGTTTTCGCAAACGGATGGGAAATGAAAGAAAAATCGACTGTCGAAATGGTCCCTATTCTCTACTTCGAACGTGGAGAATATTTCATTGAAACAAATGATCGGAAAACCGTATTTTTATGTAACTTACAATGGAGCCGAAAATGGGTTAATTGGAAATTTAAGAACCTCCGAAGCGTATTTCTTTCCGTACCGTGAAAATCGTTTTTAATCCGCTAAGACGGTCATTAATATCGCAAAAATTATTCTAGCTTTCTATTTTGAATGTCGATAATATCTTGTTGTGGTAAATAGGCTAGAAATCGTGTTTGCTTGACTTACGGAATATTGCAAGCGTAAAGGCGTGTAATTCTAGATACTGTAGAAATCGTCCTTAGACTTGCCATTATCGTCTGTTTTTCAAAAGAATAGTCTTTTTGCGATTTACAAGGTTCCGTATGATGCAAGTGTAGATATGTGGGTAATGTGAAGATTGTCTTAGAATAGAATATTAGAATAGAATATTTTCAAATATTTCTTTTCTCAGAATATTTTTTTCATATTTTTCTCATTAGCTTTTCCATCAGAAAAATGTCAAGAATTATTACTAAAAAAGTAAAAGCTAACCACGAATTAACAGAAAAATCGAGACATGTTGTTACCAACATAATAAAGACTTCGTTTTTCGATCAATAATAGTGCTGTCAGTATAGTAGAAATTATTTTTGTTCTATTTATAATATCAAAAATATAAGCGATCGAAGGTGTTATAAATAAAATAGAAGTCGTTCTACTTTTTCATAGCAATATAATTGCAATGACTAAAAAAGACGAAAACATAATTTTCCAAATTAAAGTAACGTTATCTTACCTCCTGTTTTGATACTAACAAAATTAGTTTTTCCAAAATTTGTATACTAACAGAATTGTAATACAGAAATCGATGCGTCTTGAAAGAAATACAATTAAGTAAAGAAATCAACACGATTAACGAAGAATAAACAAAAAGACCGAAAATTGTATAAGAGTCTCGTAGGCTAATAAAAAGTTTTATCTGCGCAGGATGGTTGAAATTAAACATATCATAAATCTCAGTTTCCATAGTTTGATCCTTTTATGAATCAAGTTAGATAGTAAAGTAGAAACTATGTTTCCTCGAGGAAAGAACTCGCATGAAAGGAAATTACCGAGGCCACGCAATGGGATAGCGACGGAAATACAGAAAATAATATACCTCCCCTCGAACGTTTAAAATTATTCGAATAATTGCAAACATCGCTGAACAATTTCAAAAAAATCTTTTAACTATGCACGCACTCCACATTCAATTACTGAAATATACGTTCGTGTCCGGGCACACTCTCGCTAACGAATAAAATGGACGTAATTTTAATTAATTTGCTTTCATTGATTCGTTTTTCAACTGGCAATTGCGCAATGTTAAAAGGTTTTGAATCGAAGCTTTGGGAAACGTTGTTGGGAATGAAAGTAACTATAAAAAATGAAGAAGCTGAAACTTTACCGCAAAATATCGGAATTCCATTTCACGGAGTTACGCCGCGAAATTAAGTTGTTCGTCATGTTAAGTACGCAGGAATGTTAATTTCTCTAGAATGGAAGGTTATCGAACATAAGAATAACGTGCGAGTAATTGCGCGTGGAAATAATTTATTACAGACCATGTATACATTGTTTGTAACGCTTTTCGTTTCAGATCGTACATGCTTTCGCGTACCACTTTTTACTTTGCAAACAGTTCTCGTTTGCACAGTGCGGACAACGTGTCAGAAATTTAGGGTTTATCGATCGCTTCGATTTCAGGTGAGAAAGAACAATGTCCGTCAAAGCGTCTATAAAGAGAGGATGATCGTTCGGAGCGGCGGATCTTCTTATTCTCTCAATACCAAGCTGAAAATAAGCAAATTAGAGAATTTTCTGTCGGCAATCTTACGCGAAGTTACGCAACACAATCGCTTACTTCCTCTGCTAATTCTTTGCAGTACTCGATGTCCATCTCGTGGAGCGTTTCGATGTGTTCGTTAACAAAAGCTACCGGGACTAATATAAAATTCTTCTTCCCTTGCTTCACGTACGCTTTTATAGCATCGTCGGTGAAGGGAGCTAGCCAAGGCAAAGGACCTACCTAAATATACATTACTTATGAAATTCCGTCCATTGAATTATTAATAACTCTCTTAATAGCTAATCTTGTGCTTTTTAGTGCTCAAATCTTTCTTCATAATATTAATTAACATAAAACGCACACTGCACACAAACTCTCACAGTTACTATCTAACCCTTTGTTAGTTAATGAAAGACTCCTTTATGACGCAATTTTTAATCTTACATCGTCTTCTTTTGTAATATTCGTATAAGCTGTACGCTATACAAAAACTTTCTCCACTATTATCTACTTCTTTGTCATTTAATGATAAGCTGCTTCTTTCGTAATATCAACTAGTACTCTACTTGCACTTTTTAAAAACTATGAAACGAAACGTGAATGAATTAATTTCTGAACAACTTCGTGAATCAATTGCTGCAACATGCGTGTTAGAGCGAATTATGCAGTGCAAAAGATATTTGTCCAAGTAATAATAATTTTTTCCCGGACGTATTGTACTTAATAATTGATGTTATAAATTGTTAGTTACAAACACACAAAATCAAAACAATGTCGGTACCTTGGACTGCCAAACTAAACTGTAGGGGTTACAATAATTTAGTTCTTGCATAACTAAGGCAACAGTTGCTCCAATCTCAGATGGGTAAGCATCTCCTCTATTCACAGCCTAAACATAAAGACTCAAGAAATTTCAACTTCGAAAAGATCTCATTACTAGTGCTCGATACTATGATTTATTAACCTTCAGCGGGAGTGAATGAGCTGAAAATAAAACGATAACATCGTCCCTGATTTCCTTAGGGAATTGAACTAACTGCTCCTTAATCCTCTCAGCAATTGTCTTTATGTATAGCGGGTGAGTAGCCCATCTATCTATTATGCTCCATTTCATATTTGGGGGTAGCATCCTGTAAATTACAAATTCCTAAACACAAGATCACACCTCAACTCACTGGGTCTTTTTCTAATACTATGGAACATAATTATTGTCTACAAGATTCTCTGTCTATAAGATAGCTATAATTTGAATTGTTTCAAGTAGTAAGAACAACTACCTTTTCTTATAATAATTAAATATTGCATTAAAACTGGATCCAGTTGTAGCACAACTATATTGTGGATATTGAGAAAATATTATTGTATGCTCAAGGCCATCTCTGAAAAGTAAGCATTCATATAGTATGAGTAACAACGATGGTTCGATATTTGTGATAAGTGTCTACATTTACTGATATCAAATTCTAGTAGTGTCCAGAAGTCTTGAATGTTCTTACAGTTCTATTTCTTGCAGCGTATTCTCAGTAAGAGGATCTGCGTATCGAAAAGCAACGTAGTGCTTGTGTGGTGCAGTTTCTGGCGAGACACTGTCCAATTGTTTACACAGAAGTTCACCCTGCATGTTTGTCCACTTTAAAATCGGAGACCCACCTCCAATCTCATTGTACTTTTTCTGTACTTCAGCCGTACGACGTTTTGCTATCCAAGGACCTAATTTACTGTAACGTACATTACATTATAGACTTCCATTTGTAGAAATTTGTCGCAGAGCTAGCAAATATTAGCCTATGCGAATCAACCTTTGAACTGGCAGTTGGATCATGTCTCGATCAGTCATTATACGTAACAAGTATTCGTGCACTTGTTCAGTATTCGAGGGCCCACCCATGTTTAGCATTAAAATTCCTGTCTTTGGTTTAACGTTATGCAGTTGTTTAGGTTTCGCTGCTACAGACATATAACGCCATGGTAAAGCAAAAACTCTCCCACTTTGTTTCCCTGAGTAACATTGCAGAAAAATGTATGAAACACACAAAACAATGCTTCTAAACAAAAAGAAGAAAGTGAGATTTAATATCTAACTAACGTAATAAAAAAAAACTGCTGAAACAACATTGCGTAACATGAATTTCGAATATTCTACTATTTGACGATATAAACATTCTATAGTAATTTCTTCGTATTTCATATTATTGTCATATACATACAAAAAAAAAATAGGATACTATTGAACATTATCTTTACTTACCGAGCTGCAGCAACGTTGACAAATTACTTGCCATGTTCAACAAAATAACACTTCGAGGTATGATACGACACGATCAAGTATACAAGTACGAATGTGAAAATGCAGTTTATGCACTATCACGATAGTGACAACCTGGCAGTAGTGTTACTTACAGGTTAGGTGCAACGGGAAGGTTATGGTTGCTCCGGAAAAGAAGTACCGTACAACGTGATTACGCGGCCGGAGATTATTAACATTTTATTTTAAATATCGTAGGCGGTATCGGTGTTTGTAATCAAAACATAACGGTAAATAAGTTTGAAATCTCTGAAGAGATAAGATTATCGAACACTTTCAACAGGATTAAACTGCACATAAAATTATGACAGACCGTACCATCGAGGAATTGGGTCCGTCAGATTTGGGTACTCTTGATTAGTAAGTAGTACATACCGTGTATAGAAATATGAAACTCTCTATTTGCATTACTTTATTAGTCACGGTCCTGCTTTACAGTTGGGAAAGGGTTTACGCGGAAGAACTTGACAATTTCAAAGACCACGGGGACGTCGGCGAAATATGGTTCGGCAGGAATAATTCACAGAAAGTTGTACGGTGAGTTACTCGAATAATACACGACGAATACCATAAAACGCGTATTCGCCACAAAAGTACTGCCATAAGCAATAAGGAATCCTCATTCGTGGCTTCTGGCGCCATCCTTCGCAAAGCGCTTATACTTGAGCGATGCCTTACCAACCAGTGGTCGATTGCTATTCTTCCAAAAATCAAAAAATTCTATTTTATTTAACACTAGATTTACAGAACATTAAAGTGAGTATTTTACATTACTTTATAAAAGAAGAATGTGTCTATCTAACTTTTCAGCCATTTTTTAAATAATATATACATAAGGAAATAAGTTTTCTGAGTAATTCCACGTAGATGGATCTTCACAATCCCAATAATCTCGTAAATTAAAAATATTAGTAAACCTAGTGTTAAGTACAATTTAAATATTGGAGCTACCTCTTTTTTATACTGACGTGGAGAGATAATAGGAAATACTAAGCAATTTAAAACATTTTTTTATCATTCTATGATAAAACATTCCAGTTGGATAACTACAAAGCCGAAGATCGATAAGGAGAATGATAAAATAATCGATATAGGATGTGGGAATGGGATGACGTTAGTGGAACTTGCAAATAAAGGTTTTGCAAAGCTGATGGGCGTTGATTACTCGCAGAAAGCAATTGATCTGGCCTACGAGGTGTTGCAAGAAAATAATTTGTCGCGCATTGATCTGAAAGTTTGTGATATATTGGACGCAGAATCATGCGAGTTACCAACAGATTTTAAAGTAGCGCACGATAAAGGGACTTACGATGCAATAAGCTTGCATCCGGAAGATCCTGCCACGAAAAGAAAACTGTACATAGAAACTATTAAGAAGATTTTATTACCGGATGGTTATTTAGTTCTGACATCTTGTAACTGGACCAAGGAAGAATTGGAGGCTCATTTCCAAAACAGTAAGCTATTTATTAATTATTTAGAAGCTAAAATGAAGTACTACTGTAATTTTTATGCTGTATAAAAATTCGAGGGCGTAGAGTAAATTCATTTGCAGTTTGAAAATTCGGCTAGCGCGCGTGCAGTGAAATATACTGAAAGTAGAAACAGTGAGCAATAGTCAGACACGTCTTCCTTGCATACGTAACCTCATGTGCAGAAATGTTCTTCTATACTTTCGGCTCATGTTTTTATGCAACTTTGACGTGCTTCTTGATTTTGCTCTGAATATATTAGAAATACTATCTAGTTTTAATTTAGATAATATTGGTAACTATGATAAATAAATTCTGCAATATTCCAGATTTCACCATTGTGGATGTTCTTCCATCAGATTCATTCTCCTTTGGGGGGCAAAAAGGAAACACTGTAACACAATTAGTTTTGCAAAAGAGTAAATAAAGAATTAATAAATGTACAGAAAGTTTTCTACGTACCTTCATCACATAGTTGAAAGACTGTGGATAATTATTTATAAAACACATGAAATAAAAAATATATTAGAAGAATTTCAGAACACTGGTAATTTATTTTTAGTGTGCTGGAATTCTTAGGAACAGAAATAAACTTTCATCTAACTACTTCTTCAACAAATTCATACATTTAAGTTACAACAGACGAGTGTAATAATGAAATTCTTAGACAGCCGAAATATGTTTATTTGTGCTCAAATCAATTGTGCTGGTAATATATTTTTATGGTAAAAGAAAGGATTGCATATTGCTATAGTACTATCACTAAGTTACAAACGTTATAAAATGCACCATAGCTAAAATAAGCGCAGAAATAAGTTTCTGTGTTGAAATACTTCGTATTAGTGTAAATTACTCTTACATAATTTGTATATCTGATTGTATACAGTCACATTGATAAGTAGGGTATTGTTGGCAATATAAAATGATTATGTGTGCTTTGTCGCTCAAAAGCATCGAATCACCCAATTTTTGATCAATCAAAAACAATATATTTCCCAACATACAAAATAAATTTAGTTAATTTAGAAATTAATGTAATTCAATTGTAGATACGTGGTCAGGTATTACAATTTATGAAAATAATACGTAACGTAAATTTCATTGAACAAATTAATTTTAAATCAGCATAATATTCATTAATGCAACTCAAACGAGACTTGTCAAGTGATTCAAAACCTTTGGCCGTCTATGTAAGTCTAATTGTTACATTTGATTGGTTGCACTACTTACATTGTGCAATATGTTATTGTATACATCTGCTGATAAAAGTTAAGAAACAAAATAATTTCAGCACACTTGTTTCTTTCGATTTCAAGTTTTCCAAATTTCTTTCGAATAATTTTCTACACAAATAATAAAGAGAAAAATACTATTTTACTATTCCTAATTATTTTGTTTCCTAAGTTTTCTCAGTGCGTGTATAATTAAGAATAAAGATTTTTCAAAAATCCATTATGCTTATACAGATATTTCTTCAGTCAGAGTTTCACCATTTATTTATATTCGCCATGTTTGTTCTACTGTTTCTTCTCTTATTCCGATAGTTATGGAATAAAATGTTTATTTATTTTGTAGTAAATGAAAATTTCACGGTATTGTACATGTTAAATTTCTTAGTACGCTGCTATTCAATCTTAAGGATACTTCGTATCTTCTATAAAGTTGAAAATTAAAATTAATATGGCGTTTGTGTAAATTAAACCTGAAATTTTGTGTAGAAAAACGATGTTACTGAATGTTTCGATAGTTTAACAAATGAATGCTTGGAATCTCGATGGAAAACTAAAATAATTTTTTAAAAATTCTTAAAAATTATATATACGTGCTTTTGGTTATAGATTTGAAATTCGCTGGTGTTTCGACAAAAAGTAAGTGCCATAAAATGATAAATATCTTCTCTACTCCTAATGTCGAAGTTTTCGGTATCTAATCTCCTTTCACGTTTAAAACGTTCTCAATACTCGGAAAAATTCTGGTTCGCAATATGTTAATAGATTACATTATTATGTTATTAAGTAATGGAGGGATTCGGCATACTATCGTTTTAATCCTTAACTGCCTAGAATATTTTGACGAAGCATAGAAGTCCGTTACGTACAATTACATTAAAATATTAAACTCATTTTTATATAATAATTATAATTCATAATGAATAATCTCTAATTTAAAACTTTTTCATATTACGAATCTCTCGCAACAATATACATTAAAATGATAAAATATCGAATAAAGAAGAATCGAAGTCCTTGATAATGAAATTTGAAATTAAAACCATAGATTGTCCAGGCAATTAAGAATTCGCGTTACATATGTTCCGGTTTTAAACAAGGCATCCAAAAATACAGTTTCATAATTACACAATTTCAGGTACGTACTTATTAAGACATACCTATCGTGTAACGTACGTAATACAATATTTTTAGTTATAAATCAATTGATGTTTTTTTCGGTATAATCTACGGATATAATATTACGATGAGTTTCAATGAATAAGCATTGTATCCTATTGTTATTACAACTAGGTATATGACATGTGTCGAACTTAAGATTAAGAGTTTTTTTTTTAATATCGTATAGAATTGTATTTTTTGAGAAATTTATATTTTACGTTTCGAAGGAATCCGTTTAGATATCAGTTGTTTTTAGCAGACTTAGAAAAGCTAGGAAAATCGACATGTGAAACACGAGGATGGATGAACTACCTGTGAAAGAGACGTACAATTTATGCAATTTTGCCGAGATGTTGAAGTTACGTTTTCAGATAAATGCTACGTACCGCTACACACTAGGGGACTTTCTTCGTAGTAGCCTTCTTGACAGTAACAACGCCTTCCAGTCGTCGAGTTGTTTGGTTGCACACAGTGTGCGCCATCAGTGCACTCAGAGTCTTCGTTGCATGGTGTACGCATTGCTAAAAGCAAAATAAATGTTCAATTTCGCGCATCTTCGAGTGATTACTCGTGATTTCACTTGCGAGAAGATAATTCTCTTATAGATCCTGCAATGTTCTAACTGCAGTATGTTTTCCATCAACTTTTACCGAATTCTGTCGACTATCATAATTAGGCAACTGCCTACTAGATTTCTACGGTTCCAATCGGAGTCGTAACGGGGGTATTCGAAAAATATATTTCCACCGATAAACACATCGTGTTGCTCAAATTCTTTAATTATTTCCGTGTGCCGTTAAGCAGCTACTCTGTATTCGTGTGCCTGTGGGACATTCTGAGCAAACTTCGTTACCTGTCTTTTACACTGACAAATTGGTCAACAACTTGACCAAACGATGTCGAGATATAATCGCTAATGGAGGAGATTGGACCCATTATCGAGCAAATACGTAATGGGTTCCTATTTACCCAAGAAATTTGATTAATGTATTCCAGTTTTTAAGGAGTTGTCGCAGTCACGTGAACGCTACTGTTTTATTACTCATTCCGGTCGAATGGCGAACTTGTACAGGTAATAATCGTCTTATTCCCCGTAGTCATTTTCTTCAGATTAGTATGATAACGAATACGTTCTAACGCGACGAGTAAGGCGCTGGCACAAAAGTGAATAAACAAAAAACCGGATATTTAACATCCAACAGTCTGTTAACGGACAAATTGGTTAATAAGATTGTAAAACCTCTTAAACTGCCATCGAAATAATTAAAAAGCTTTCGGAGACTGTCATTTGAGTCTCTTTAGCCTTTTTATTCGAAATACTCCATCCTGTGGGAATGGGAATAACTTTATACTGCTTCCTACCGAGCTGTGGATTTCCCCAAAACAAAAGTTCACGAAAACAAAAAGTTTAAAGCGTACAGAAAAGTTCGGTGCGTTGTAATTTCACGTTAACACGCAACGACACGCAAATGCGCGCGACTCTTAACGTTCGATCAGCCTTTAGGCTACACGAGAGCGCGTATACTCGCGCGTGGAATTGGTTAAACGATTTCGGAACGAGTCTGACGAATATACTCGTCGTAAAGCGGCAATTTTTTGTAGAAAGTAATGACTTTGATGTTCAAATGTTACAGACATTTAACGAGGACAAACCGAAAAATATTGAAAATTCACTTGGAAAAGTCTGTGTCGGTCAAATATGTACAAATTTTCGCGACGCAGCGAAACACAGGTTCGCAATGAAATTGCGCACGTATTTTTTTCGTGCTCGAAATAGAAAAAGCCGCCTACAACATTATTCGAGAAGGGTTTGAGGAAATGGGATAAAAATGTAACTGCGCGGAATAAATAACAGTCGAGTTATTATATGTCTGTTTATAGGCAGTAACTCGAGTCGTAAATTCGTCTTCTGAACCCGTTTCACCAAATGTCGAATGTTCTCCGACAAAAATGTTGAGAAAAGCGCGTCGAGGTACAGTGTGCGACGCGACGCGGCGCGGCGGGCCGCAACGATATTCTTAAAGCTTTCCAATTTGCATAGATAACCATAGACCGGGCACCAACGCCGTCATGTGTTCACATATTGCAGGAGAACACGTGAGTGTATGCAAATGACAGTAGCCGGCCGAGCGCTCAGAAATTCAATTTCTTCTCGAAAAAGTTTACCTTTGGTCTCCTTTAAACTTTAAGCGACCTTAAATCAAGCTCCACGATAATTTATTATACATTTTGCATTTTCCATCGATCGCTCGTGTTTTCTGATTCGCCCCGAACAACTATAAAACAACGATAAACGTATTCACCCCGGGAGTCCCCGACGACCCCAGTAAAATTTACTGTGGGTACAACGATTTTCGCGTCGCCATTGCAAGACGAAGCATGAAATTTCGTAGATTTGAGATTAGTAGATTTTAACTGAATTTTTATGGAGATAACAGCGTGCTACTTCCTAGTCTAAGAGGACTACTTCAGGGTTGAACCTTCGCACTCGAAGCTGTTTAAACAATTAATATATTTGACAATCTATTGAATATAAACAGTAACGCTGAAAGTGCTCCCCGTATTGTAGTGTGGTGATTTTTATGGGCGGTTCAAAGCAGCGATTCGAGTTCAAAGGGTTAATAGATATGTTAGTGCAATTGCTGAGGGTGGAACAATTCTTGTACAGAATAGTTTCCGATGTTAATTATTACGTGGGTTTGTTTACCCTTGTATTTGTTGGTGCAAGCTCCGTTTAGGGGTGCAGTGTAGTCCCCGCACAGACAACGCGTTCTCCCGTCCCGTGGATCCGCCATGCACGTTGTATTCTGTATACCAGCACAGTCGGACTCAAACTTGCATTCACGAGCCTTTCCAACTGCAATTAGAAATTTTCACTCTTAATGGTGAACAGTATCTTCAGCTTACACTATTTGCGCAACTTTGAAACGACTCTGCTGAAGCTATTCTAGTGTAGAACAATTTTTTCCAGATTTTTTAAATTCTGAGTTTATAAATGGAAATCTGTCCTTTGCAATGACCTTTTTTCTTGTGGTTCTATTGCTTTTTTAATGAACACTGTATCGCCAGCAGTGTAAAATAGTTTATATTTTACATTTTTCTTTTTAATCTATTTCGTGCTATCAATTGTGATTGTACGTGTGCCATTATGCATTTAAGGGTTGGCAAAATCTAAGAAAACGTACTCTGATTGATAAAAATTAATAGCGCTCATTTTATGTTTATCTCGAGAAATCTCGTAGTTGGTGCAGGGAATTTTACCCTGTAGATTTTTATAAAATGATTCACGAATGCGAAAAGATTGTTGTATATGCAAGACATAGCAGCCAAATAGAATTGTATTTCCCCATTAACCACTTTCCGTAAGTGAAAAAGACGTATCTTTCAATCATTCTACTGGCTTGAATTTCGCCTACTCGTTTTTATCATAATCGCACGATATTTGCAGGCTCAAGAGTCTTCTTTTATAAAACAATCTCAAAAGAACTGGTTAAATTACGTCACCGAGGATGTCGCATTAAAAGAAATCCAAAAAAACTTCGTCTTTAAATAACGATGCCAAGGGGATCGATTAAATTAAGTTACCGAGGGCAACCTGTCCTCCATTTTGAAGAGTGTTCAACAATCTCCGAAGGGTGCCGTGTTAACAATTGATAGAACTAAGAAGGGCTGTTGAAAACAAACCTGGCGTCGGCGGCGGGGGTGGATTTTGGTTCGTGTTCTGGGGGTTGGTTTTGCCGAAGGTCGTCAGAGCATAAGTGGCGGATGGTGATACGAAGAACAGCAATAAAAAGAACGGCGCAAATATGATGCAGACTCTTCCCTTCTTCATGTCTCGGTGGTTGACGTTGAGGCTTCGCGAGCGAGTGGTCACTGAATCTGTTTCACTGATCACTGACCGCGAGTTACAAAATCGCGAAAACTCCGAGTGCGGAAACCGGAAACACTGGGCTATTCGCCACCGAGAAACCCCCTTGATCCTAATCGGTCGTATGCGGCACAGGGATCTTCCTCGAACTGTTTCGAACGTGCACCAAGTGACCCGTACAAGTGACCGTCCTGTTCTGTTACAATGTACGATAATTATTGATGGTTTACAATTATCGAACCGGTTTTTCGTCGCGCTTCGAAGCAACTTATTTTTCATACGTAATACTCCTACGTGCTATTTGAGAACTGCGTGTTACAAGGACGTTGGAAGGCCTTTTAAGCCTTTGAGCCACCCCCACCTCGCACCCCATGTGCTGCCGCCACCTAGTATACCTACCTCAGCCGAGTGTACCCTACACGAAAACGTAGTTCGCCTACCACGTCGCTGAAGAATCCGAGTATGCTTTGGTTCCTTCGATCGTCGCTCGTGGTCAAGGGAAATATAGTAGTGTCGCACTGAAATAAAGCATCCCCCGGTTAATTTCACTTGTAGCATTCGAGAAGAATTACTGATATTCTCTGACGACGTTAATGATTTATTTAGACAATATAGAATAAGATAAGATAGAATCTGTTGCGTGTCGAGCAATGTTTGTGTCTCTCGATGTTTCGGGAGCATAAATTGTCGCTGCGCACCACTCCGGTACAAGAAAAATGTATAATTTTGAGCACAGAGCACAGTTCGTTCTCAAGAAGTAATAAACCCGCCACGAGCCAGGTTGTAACTTTCATGTTGGCCACTCTGTTTCTCGAAGAACAGTAAAAACTTTCGTCGAACACGAAACGAACGTTTTATCTCGCGAAAATAAGCAACTTCGTAATTGCCCTTCACGACGTGATTGCTGCATAGTGTTTTTATTGTAGATAATCGGCGAAGGATAAGGCTCTTCTTCCGAACTAATTGCAGCAATTATTTTAACCATTGCCGCACACATATCATACTAGAAACACGTGTTGTTTCTTCTTGGTTGGGGTATCTGTAACTAAAATACCGATACTGTTAAATAACCACCGTAAAACTTCGTCCATTTCTTTTACATTAACTGTTGTATGTTTCAAAAATTAATATGAGTCGAGAACTCTTTCGAAATCGCTTCCGTCTTATCCCAGAGATTCTAGGACTAATTTTTATAATTCAATCATCCTCTAAGGTATAATTCAAGAAATTTTTCACTCCAGAATCCTGCGACTTTCCAAAATTTTGATTCCGCGCT
The DNA here is from genome assembly GCA_028454255.1 of Halictus ligatus. Taxonomy (NCBI): domain Eukaryota; kingdom Metazoa; phylum Arthropoda; class Insecta; order Hymenoptera; family Halictidae; genus Halictus; species Halictus ligatus. Next base: position 3,730,988 of record CM052145.1, on the reverse strand, counting down.
TACGTTGATAGCAACTTAACCATCCCAAGCTAGTAACGCGATCATTTTCTTGAATTGTATTATGCCTAGTTTTCTGACGCCTCGGAGTCGCCATTCGAGCGCACAGCATTAATATTAAGATTCTGTTAATTATTAACATGTTCGCTTTCATGTTGGGCTCGAGATAGCCGAAAAATCAGAAATTTGATCAACGTTCGAAGGGGAAGGTGCACGAAAACCTGCGTTTCGTTTTACACGAGTCACGAAAGCTTTAACGGTCAAACAACCCCCTTATCCATTGGAAAATCAAGCTTCGTTTAAAGCTATGCTTGCCATCTAAGGTTATTAATCTAATTATGAGCGATTCATTCAACGGAGATTATGCTTCTGGAAGCATGCTCGAACGGATTCAGACATTTCTATGATCGCGATAATGGCAAGTTAATGTACATCCTTGTCAGCGTGCGAGACATCTCAACTGTGAAGAATTTTTAAAATATTTGTTTTTGCATTTTTTCGAGGAGATTTTCTTTTACAGGCCTGTATAAATTTATTTCTAACATTCTAAATAGGTGTACGACCTTTCCGACATATTTTTCAATTTTCACAACACACAGGAAAAATGTACATTTTATAGACGACCAGCCACGTATGATCATTGTAAGTTCATCGTTTCAATTACAGAAAATACAGAAATAGAGAAGCGTTCATTCTGAACGGTTTCTGGATGGAATTAGGCGAGCTATATCCCGCCAGGAACGATACTGTCGACATATCACGCGGATATCGCAACTATAGCTGCTCTCTGCTACCCCGGTGCTTCTCTAAGAAACGAAAGTCATCAAGAGTGGATCATGAATATTCACTCGGTGCTCGGCGGGCATGTTCTTCGTCCGACGTATATTGCTGGAATGCAATTACCCTTACGTGATCAATTGATTTCCCTATTACTTATGTATCCTAATCGAAACATCACCGTGTAATCTCACCTGTCTCTCAGGAATAACGATCTGCGACTATACTTAATCTACATCACACGCGAAGGAAAAGGTGTCGAGAGAACAAACAGTTTGAAATATTTAGTTTATTTCGTGTACGGCAATTCTAAGCTAGTTTAAGCAGAACCTACAAATCATGAGAACCAAACGGAGTACACTTGTTCATTAACACTAACAACGTCAATTACCGTAACAGATAGTGAGGACTATTGAATGTAGAGTAAAGTCTTGATCTAAGTGTAACGGAGCTAAACGATTTTAGTCAATTCGTCTGTGCCCTATAAATTATAATTATTGTCCAATTTATATCCTAAATATGTGACGTATTCTAAACTTCCTAGAATATCCTGTTACCAAGGAAGTTTTGCAGGAAACAGACATACAGACAACTATTAACAACATACAGCAAACATACAACTATTTAGTCGGATCCCTGATACATATGTGTATCTTAGGGGGTAGACACGTATAATAAAGGGAACTGCCAAATACGTACAGGTCACGTGACTCATTATGTTGGTTGGTATTATTACATGTCGCGCCGAGAGGACTTAATGATAAACATACAGCATGAGTTAGCAATGAGGGACGCAGATATCAATTTTACCGATCGTATCGCGTTTTGTGCGTGTCACAAGAAGTTTAGTATCCAAGACGTGTACGGTTGGTGTAATTTTTTCCAGTTAATAGGTTTCTTGCGCGTGGTTTAATCGTCGCAGAGATTGCATTAATATTCTTTAAACATTGTTGGGAGGAAGAGTTAGGATTTTCAATCACTTAAATTCACGATGAGTGAAAATTGAAAATGAGGCTAGCTACCTGTAAATAGGAACTTCTCAGCTTGCCTACTGTTTTGTTTATTAAATAGAATTGGGTCTATGAGTGAAATTGTTTCTTTTAGCCAATCTAATTTTTGAAGTTTGAAAATCTTCTACCATTACATCATGGCAATTCTACATAATTTTACGAGTAAGGATACTTTAAAACTTTGATCAACGAACTGCAGACATTTATGCTGAAAAAGATTTTCTGCATGAATTACAAGAAGCCAAATCAAAGTTGTATCCTTGCGCCATAGGCATTGCACCTTGTTACGCCACACGCAAATTGAACAAAACACTAACAGCGTTCGCAACATTTGCAACCAACAGAAATTGTCAACATTTCCAACCGGATTTGAGAATGCTTAAAATTAATGCAAATCGAGTGAGAATTCAAATTACCGGGGTATCACATATCGCGTTCCGACCGACCTGAAGCAGAATATGTTAACCTTTGAAGCATCCAAAAATAGCAGAAGTACATTAGCAGCGCGAATTTTCAGTATTGCGAGCCTAATAGGTTCACCAAAAAGAATCTTCAACGAACAAATAAGAACTAACCGAAATTTTTGAATCCCACAAATTCAACAAACGTAATTCCTCTGGGTGTTCATTTGCTTTATTATGGCTGTACTGTGAACTATTTCGTATGTATTTTTAAACGAGCAGGAAGTACAATGAAATAAGTTATAGAAAAGTGATGTAGTTCAACGCTACGTTTAGGCTAATAAGACCCAAAGGAACATCTCAATTTTCATTCTTGCTTGGCTACAACTTTAAGGCTAATTGCACGTACCTTTTCTTCATGGGTTTTACACTTTATTTCGAAAATTTTATACTTGTTTTGTTACACAGAGAACTACAGGAATAATACCAATTTTGTCGGTTCATAAATTGTTTGCCAGTAAATAGAAATCATGCTCTCAGGAATTACTCGATTGCACAGTCGGTGGCAGAGTCGCACAAACGCAAAGTGCGAGCACCGTGCTACTGGTAATCAATTTATGGCAGATCATAAAAAGTTGTAAAGGTTATGTGCGTTATTTGATAAAGATCTCGTTCAGAAACGTAGTAAGACTGACCTACTTCACCACTTCGTAATCGTCGCGCAACCAATTGTAATTGCCTATTAAGCTACGTATGGGAACGTTATCGGCGTGACTCTGGTGTAAATCGTTACATATTAGCATAAATAAGTTCAAGGCCTATGCGCAGCTACGCAAACGATGCATTAATTATTCTGTGACATGATTTTGTCAAATAACAACGAACCCTGTTCCCGGCATTAGCAACAGTTCAGTATGCGACACGAGAAACGTCCAGAAGATACAATGAGTCTCATTATAAAACCTTGAACAAAATGTCTTTTTCTCGCATTGATATTTCGCTATAATAATGAATTGATCGCTTTAATAATTAATTGTATTTGTTGAGTCAGAGGAATGATTCGCGTCGCAACGCACAATTGTTTTAGGTTACTCGATCGCTCGTCGCGATATAGTGTATATGAAAACGCGTGTTCCGATTCCCTGGAATTATAAATACTTCTATATTCATAATAATATGAATTCCACAGTTGAAGGAAAATATAACACTACAAGTTTATTTCAATTTAGTGACACATATTATTATTTCTACTTCGCGACATCTTGATGTACATGGTCCTCGTTTCCTTTGTAAGCTATTCTACGTTCTGTGAAGTGCAGAACCCAAGTAACTGAATGTTACTAATTGAAACTATTTTTGAAGCAAGAGTAACACGCCTGTACGTGATATAAATTCCGCCATACAGAAGGTTGCACGCACCCCGAATCCCATCTCCGATGATGATTCGCTCCTTTTACCGACTGGTACACCCAGCTGCGGGATTCAAACAGCAGCCTCGGCTGTTGCTGACGTTCTGCGGAAGAATTTCCGTTCACGACGCCACGAAACAACGATCGAGCACATGTACACGAGAACTAACGAGCCCCAAATCACAATTGAAGTGCAGTAAACATATAACGAGATGAAAAAACTTGTTTCAGTAGATTTTACAGCCGCATCCTCGACGGTGGTGAATGTACAGCCCCCTCAAACAATGTTTCGTACATTTATTGCTACGTGCAATAGATATCATAGTGCAATACATACAGTCTAGTCTATTTTCGACGAGATTGAATTTATTCAGATTTCATACCTTTGCCATGGTAATTGAACAAATAAGTACAGTACAGTCTTGATCTAAGCCCAAACCTCGGGTCCGTGCTGTGACATAGATCGTGTAGGGCCACTATTTGGAAAAGGACAGCGCCTGTGAACATTAAATACAGTTCAGATTATATCGTGTTTACTGTCATTTCAATCAGACCTTAGCTTTCTTAGCAATTTTGGTCGGTTGATGCGAATTTTATAATACTTTTACTGGTCTACTAATTTTTTCCAGTACTGCATGAAGTCTATTAATCGGCGTATAGTTCTAATATTTTATTATTGGACGTAGTTGCCTAGTTCTATTATTTTCCGTTTTGTTATTGATTCGACAGTGAAGATTCTGTGATGTGAGTTTTATATTTCGTTTAAAGTAGTTCATGAGACCATTGGTCCGACAACAAGTTGATATAGTTTCGGTGAATAATGAACCAGCGAATAGTCCATTAAATTGTTCGCGTCCGATAAATCGACTATCGATAGCGCCGCAGGTGTTCATTTTCTATCAGATACGGCACATTTAGATAAAAACCATGACTGAAGTTCACTTCACACGTTCCTGCGTTTTCGTCGGAGACAGTAGCCGCGAGTATGCTACACGTTCGGAGGAGCATATTCGGTTTGCTGCTGGTCCTGCTGTGCGCTTTGCACGAGGGTGAGTACATTGTTTTATATTAAAATTGGTTAATACAACGGTGTATGCTGTTACGAGAAAAGATTATTTAATCGCATAAACCAGGAGTCTCTGTAATCGAATTTGTTCGTTTGTTGACTAGATATTAAGCAACACCGGTCGTCTGCTTTTTAGTGAAATAACATTAACCGTCTTTGTTGGAAATTAGTGCAACAGTAACCTTGTGCAAATGATTAATCTACTCGAGATGGTAAAGGAAGTGATCTGTGATCATCTCTTAAATTTAGGAGAAAAGATGTTAGTATATTTTTAAAGTGTTTTACAACGTTCCAATGAAACGCTGGACTTTACCATGTTCATTTGAAATAATCAGAATTTTTGAAATTACGGCTATCGCTTTGTGTAGCAATTTTTGTACACAGTGGGAGCTCAACGATCTAAAATCGTTTATCTGCACAGCATTTAATCCATCGTCTGATTGTGGACACAATGATATCAGTCGGAATTACCTGTTCAGGTTCGAAAGTTGTGAATTTAACAGAAATCCTGTTTATCATTTCGTTACACCTGTCAGTGCTTAAGACGATAATTTTCCAATTGAAGAAGAAAATTGAATATAATAACGATTTCGAGCAGCTTTGAGAAACACATAAAGATATACCACGATTTAATTAAATAGTGGAATTAGAAGGCAAAGAATGAACGAGCATAACAGTCTACTAAAAAAAAAAGTATTAAATGTATAACGTGTATAGCCTATGAAAAACTAGAAAGAGAAAGTGAGCGGAGATTTGAATGCATGAATGAGAACGGTGTATATCGATGGTCACAGCCATAATGTATCCATAAACGTAATAACAAATAGTAAAAGCCGAAAAGAAGTTTTATCAATCAATACTATTAAATAGTCATTTTTATCGAATTGACTAATTCGATGTTGTAGCATCAAAAAGTCGATAATGTAATAAAAATTCATCTAAATTTCCAAATATTGCAAGAATAAACATTTAAAATGTACGGATTGCAATCGTGCTGGCTGCATAATATAAAATTGATTACTACTAACGTTGATTATAGGATTGGCGACTAGCGTCGAGTCGGAAGGAAACGATGTTGCTAGAACAATTATCAAGAATGGAAATGAGTGCGCTAAGGATGCAGATTGCACCTTGAGAAACACTCGTTGCATCGACAAGAAATGTCAATGCACCGACGGCTACGTTATCAACGGGAGCTTGACTGCATGTATCGAAGGTATGTCACGCAAAGTGTAATTAATCCTCCTAAATAAATCCTCGAAAGCGTAATTAATCCTCCTTAAATGCCTTCATCAATCGTATTACAATCGATTCCTTCTATCGATCCTCTTCTGTGTCTAATCGAATAGTTGTTTATTTAATTTGAACGTTCATTTTAAACGTTAAAGTCGCAACTACGTACGGCGATTACTGCGAGGAGTCAATGCAATGCTCTAAACGTTTACTCGTCGGCGGAGCGTGCATAAAAAATGCTTGCGCATGCATCGATGGATACTATTACCTGAACGGGAGATGCAATGCATATTCAGGTATTTCGTCTAATCGATTCTGCTTAAAGAAAATTGTATATTTCGATTGAATTAACACACTTCCGCAGGACTGTTCGCAAAGTGTGACAAGAACGTTGATTGTTACGTGCACGCCGATTACGGTGCAGCGTACTGCAACAGTGGAAAATGCGTATGCAGTCCGGGATATTATCAACGCGAATATAGAACTTGTCGTCCTGAAGGGAAAAGTAAATAATTTTGTCAATAATTCCACATTTCTTGCTACTTCGTATATTTCCTTTTTATCGAGGAAAGAACCTCCATTCGACTACTTCATATGTTATTTTCGCAGAAGTTGGCGACAGTTGTGTAATAAATAATGATTGCAAATTTAGTGCGACCGCATATTGCGAGGGAGGGGAGTGCATGGAGAATCAGACGAGAAACAGTATCGAATCATTCTCTGAACTCGGCGTTCTCCAGGAAGAAAACGCGAATGAAAGAAGTTTGTGTTATCTTTCACGTGACTGGCTTGAACAACGAATAATAATTGTATATTTTTTGTAGAACTTGACTTGGGTAATTGTAAAACGAACGCAGACTGTGGAAACAATGCAGAATGCAGTCCTTTAGGCAAATGTGTCTGCAAACGAGCACACTTTCATCAAAATGGTAACTGTGTTCCCGGTAAGTTGAACAATTAAATAATTATATAGTCTCTTTACCCTAGCCCGTATCTTTCCGATGTTTGTAAAATGTAGGCGAATTTTCTAGAGCTCGGAGAACACTGTGGCGAAAACGACGCGCCTGCCATTGACTATTCAGTGTGTAAAAATGGAGTATGGAATTGTGAAGCGAGAAAAGTTGCTTCACTGGACAATCGGATATGTCGAAAAGGTATGCAACTCGCAAAATAACAATTTTAATCAAAGTGTACTCTGGTTCATTTTCCGTAGACCACGAATGCCTACATTAGTCCGTGGTCGCGATAGTATTGTAATTAATCATTTCTCTCACAAAAGCCACCAAACAGTACGGAAATTCCTGTGTACACAACGAGCAGTGTTCCCTTTTTGGACCGGACAGCGTCTGCGACAACAGTAAATGCGTTTGTAACAAAAACTCACACTTCGTCGAGTCTGAAATGTTTTGCTGGATGAATAAACGGCTCGATGAAACGTGTCAACATGATCACGATTGTCACATCGACGGTTTGGAGCTCGAGCTGTCTTGCAAAAATGGCGTTTGTGCTTGCCCAAAAGGTACTCACGTCAATTCGAACGGTACCGATTGCTTGGAGGATTACGTAGGTAAACGAATGCACTTTCGATTCTTTCTCAACATCCTGACGTTTATTCTAATACATATTTATTTGTTCGATGTCTTTTTTAACGTTCAAGGTATTGGTTCCAATTGCATTAGCAATGGCGATTGCCAACCGGAAAATTCCGAGTGCAAGGAAGCTCATTGCACTTGCAAAGAGAATTATGTGTCGACCTCGTTCAAATCTTGCGCGCCAGGTTAGTGCTTCGTTAAACGCAATTAACATTGACATGAATGCAAGTTTTCATTCTCGAATTGGGACGAATAATATGTCAATTATATTTGCTCAAACGTTAAACGTAATTAACATTGACACGAATGCAAACTTGACGCAAACATTTGCCGAATTTTCATTCTCGAATTGGGACGATTAGTATGTCAATTATATTTGCTCTTTTGAACAAAAAATGTTCTTTCTATCGCGTTATGAAATCCTAGCAGATTTTCAAGTGATTGTGAACGTTTCACGGTATTTAGCCTTGTCTAATAGTGAAGTTTGGTGCAAACGATTAAGAAATAGTTTAGTGAAAACAAAGTTGATTTTATGTAATGCAGTATGTATTCTCGTCTATCAGCTGCATCCTTTGGCGAGCCTTGTGAGGCGGACATTCAGTGTTCCACTAACGTGCCGAATGCAGTTTGCTTAGGCAAGAATGAGACCGATGTGGAGAAGACATGCAGGTGTAGCGAGAATCAGCATTACAAATTTGACAAGTGCAACGTGAAGAGAGGTAAAAATACGTTGATATTCTTATCAATAACAATTTAAACAGTCTCGTCTTCTCGGGAGCGATCACGGTATCGATGTTTATCGAAAGCAAATGTCAATGTTTGCAGCCCGAAGTACACAAGCTTGAATCGAGTGAAATTCACGTATCGAATAGCTTAGAAAGTTTCAAACGAGATGAGCCTTGTTCGTTTCATGCATCGAGAAAAGCAACTAAAATTTTTGTAGCACAAGGACGGTCTAGCCCGCAATTTATTTGCGCAGTTTCGACAGATGTTTATCGTTAACGACCGGTACCGGGGCGGCTCGAGAAGTTCGAAACTATTGCATGCGGTTTGATCAATCTCGCCGCCATAATTCGGTTGTTACAGTTCTCGGAGAAAGCTGCAAGAATCTCGGGGAATGTTATCTGAGTTCGAACGGGGACCGGGTGAGGTGCAAGAAGGATCGTTGCGCATGCGGCGACGATTACGTTCGCCTAAATGACACTGTGTGCGCAACACAGCCGGAGTCCCGGTATAACAATAACGGTAAGCGCAGCCTTGACTCGTGACCGATCGAAAGGTTCCTTTGCATTTGATTTCCGACGATGCCAGAGGAATGGGCTCGAAACTTTAACGAGTGGTTTTTTGAGTCGCGCATGGAACGCTTTTATGCGGCAAGGTAATGTGCTCGCAATTACGTTGTGACCGGTGGTCGCATGCCTTCTCGCCGAAGTTGCGTTGCAATTTCTGCGATTCTGGACGCCGATAACACGTATCTGCAAGGCGACGCAGCACATCTGGAACCTGACATTCCCCCAGCTAAATCGCCTAGGGAATAAAAATGTTCCTAGCCGAATCTACTCCCTGGGAAAAAAGTACAATTAGGTTGTTCCAAAAGATTCTGTTAACCTTTAACCGGTACACTAACGCCTCTCGTGACCCCAAGTTTCTTGAATATAAAGAACTAGTAAGGGTAGTATTAACCCTTGTACTTTATATGGATTTTATAATTTTTCTCTGACTTTAATCGATTACCGCGTAGCTAGAGGACGTTCTCAAAATGCTATTAGATCATTTGAAAATTGTATGAATGAGCCCAGCGGTGCAAAAATTACGCAATTTATTATGTCAGCCATTTTTGCTAAATCTAATAGATCATTCTCGTTTACAGGTAACACTGTCGCAAGCTTTTCTGGAGGATTTTTATCGATTGCAATGTCGATACTACTGCCGATAAGTTATCACAGTTTAACCAGAGATTATTGAACAATTACACGTGACGTAGAATACAAATGGACGTGATGCGATTATTATCTACCTTTAACAATAAGATACAGTTCGACGTATACAATCAATACAGTTATCGGTGCCAGTAATCATTCGAATTCGTTATTTAAATTGCCGAATGACTCGAAGAAAAACTGTTCCGCGTTCCATGTGGGTCGTTCGATAAGAAGAAACATGGTTGCCGTGTACGCCATGGTAGTCGTGAGTCACACAGGTAGCATAGTTCTCAAACTTTTTCGAAGAAAAACCAAGAACAGTACTTTCAGATCTCTGATAGCCGAAATGGAATCCGCGTTTCTCCTCCCTCGATTATTATTTTCGGTCGCAAAATTCATTTCATCGTCGGGGAGAACAGGAGAAAATAGAAGAAGAAGTGACATGACAAGGCGTTAGGCGATTACTTTCAGGAGTACAGCCAATAGTTGAGTGCAGAGAAAAAGGGGTGACACGCGATCGTAAGATCACTTACTAGAGCTATTTTGATAAGCAAAGCAACGCTCCTCAGCTTTCGATGACGTCCCGGTTCGAATGCGTCACGACCGTGACGTCACAAACAAGAGGTCAAGGCATGCGAATTAAACCGAGATTCAGTCAGCCATTAACCGCTTATGTCGGCAGTGTTGTACGCTCGTGTTAGTACACAGGGTGATACGTATAATATTTCTAATAAAAATTTGAGGGTGTCGAAAATGTCTGCAACTAATTATGTTATTTTCGGTCTGGTCTTCTCTCGTGCAAAAGTAAAGTTGGAAACATTGTAGACTCGGGGAAAGATTGGCGAGAAGGGCTGCGAGCCAAGAAAAAATAGGGTAACTATGCCTTAAACCATTCGGCCATTCTATACTTCGAACGATTCCCATTGTCCGACACGACCAATTCGCTACTTCTGCAAATGTCGGCCATTACGACCCATTCCTTCCTGTGCGATTACTCGTCCTTAAAACAGACACCTGGAATAGACCGCTTCCGTTTCGCCGTATTCCCTTATCGCGCGTCTCTGAAATTTCACAAAGATTTACAAATGTCCGTTCACACGGTACAAAAGTCTAGGCGCGCAATCTAACACGCAATCTGGAAGGCCTCTTCAAATTCACATCACCGAACGAATCAATTATTCTGTTTCGTCAGCCACAATGCCGAACGCTTAGTCGCCGTAATCTGTTACTTAATCGTGCCGCGCTTAATGCAAACTCCAATTTTCGCAGTCGGTTCGAACCCGAATCGAAATTGTTCGCGGCAACATGAAAATTCTGGAAACTACCCCCGACAGATATGTTTCCCGGTATTTCGTACGATTGATCATGCCATAACCGCATTATACTCCGCAGTCTATGAATAAGAAATCACGGAGTCCTTTAAGAACGAAAATGCCAGTCTCTGTTTGCGGATCGTGTTTCTTCAGATTTGCAATAATCTAAGCTCCGACGCGCGGAGAGAATCGCTAATTTTTCTGGGAGCAATGACAAGCTTTTTCTACAAGCATTACTTACTGAAAGCCTATTAGTGTAATTATTTTCTGTTGGAAAAATCAGCTTCGAAGTAATCTTTATTTCAAAAGTTAAAGGGTGCCTTTCGACACTTTTGGTAGGAATAATAGAATTTCGTTTCCAGAGCTTGACTTTGAAGAGGAATAGTGTGTCAAATTTTTGTAAATCTTCGTCTGATCCACGTGTGGCACATGCGAACATGCTAGCACATACTAGCATCGAGTTGTGATCTGATCGGACCCTAGATAGTCATGGAAAAACAAATAACTCGGATGATATTCGCCTATTTTCGGCTAAAAAATTCTGTGTCAGGCTAGATGTCGGATTGAAGAATTGTGCTATCAATCTGAAGGTTCGTTCCACTCGTAAACGATATGGCGCGCAAGGATGCAAAGGTCACACGCCAAACCGATAGACAGTCGATAGCAGAGCTTGACCTGGCTTCTTTCCCCGTGAAATAGGCTAGTAGCCAATGCTAGCGCGACCAAGAAATGACGTTTGCAGCGGTTGCGAGGTTGTTTGCAGGATATTTCAAGCTTCCTCGACGGACGACTTTAATCTCAGGGTCTGCTGGCCGCAAGGACCTCGAACCTTGCTCTTTTTCGACCACCGTCAGGATGACAGCGAAGATTCGCCTGACTCTTTGTTTAGATACCATCGACGCGAGCCAGGTACCATTTGTAGTTGTCCCGGAAAGCTTTAAAACCCCTCGCTTCCGCCGAGCTACCGGAATTTCCCACCAAAATGGCACCGTCCGCAAGATGGCGGACGGTCGTCAAGATGGAGCTCCAGATTCACAGTTAAAATAACTTCAACATTTTTTCGACAACGCAGCGAGACATGCTAGATGGTCGACTGCAAGCGGACATCATTTTTAATGGAGTCCAATTCATTAATAATACCTTTCTATTAAAACGAAACATTTTATATGATTTTATAGCGATTTTTCCTGCGCTCAATGGAAAATACAAATATGAAAATATTAGAAGAATCATAATGTTTTGTTAATTCTTCTTGTAGATAATAATAATTACAAAGGGTGGCGAGGTTCTTCTTATAATAACAATTCTTTTGCAGCAATAGGAGTGAAATAAAAAATTAATTCGTCTCTTGATAATTTTAATACGTTGAAAACGGTGTAAGGATCTTTCTCAAAATCTACTGTTTTGACTGTTTTGTATTTCGCGTACCTGTTTTTGCCGTAAGTACGTAAAGTCCGCAGTCTAGCGCAAATGCCTACATTAAGTCACGATCGCAAAAATAGCTGGACATTTTTGCCTGTTATGAATGGATAAAACGCGAAAGATAACAACCACCGTGAATAACGGAATTGATGATCAGGACCCGACGACAAATTCGCGCACGATTAGTCAACGATGCAAATCTCAAGCCGGAAATTCGTGTGCGATATCAGGGTATCTGTGACAAAGACCCGGGTGAAAAAGACGTCATCGTTGAGAAATTCCGGGCTCGCTCTGTGCAATCTGTAAGTGCAAATTGCAACGCGTGATTGCGCTCGGAAGGGCATGAATCTTGCCTCGCTTTTATACAGGGTGTGGCGTCGGCAAAGCTACGCTAAATTGTGTTTCCCGTTCCCAAAAATGCAGCCGCATGCGGTGTTCCTCCTCTCAAAAAATTGTAAACGACTGACAATTTATTGAACGTAGTCACATTCATCTTTTTAAGGCACAATTAAATTTATACTCTATCTATTTCGAATAGTGTTACCATTAGAAGCGCTATTAGGGGTGCGGCGACTTCGTGCTGGTTTAGATCAACAATATTGAAATCTATATTACAGCTGTTTGAAAATTTAGGTGATCTTGAACCCATAATACTATTGAACATCTCACTTTTTATTTTTTCAATATTATTAAATACACCCGTTCTTAACAGTTAATTCATTTAAAAATATTATTGCAGCATCCAGTTCGTCTTTCCGTACAGTTTGAAATAAATGTTGTTTGAAAAATACTAAATAATTCCCTTGAATTTAAAGGGATCTTAGTGACCTAATGATACCGTAGTGTTTGATCGGTTCTTGTCAGGTTTGTTATTGTGCTCGTTTAATTTCCGGTGATTCGAACGATATTTTTGCGTTCGAAAGGGGCGCAGGAAGTATGCAAACATTTTTGGATATCTCACCCTGTATGCACGTGTTCGAAACGAGAACGCGGAACGGCCGAAGGATTTGTCGCAACGATTTCCTTGCAGTCCAGCTTATACACATTGGATCGCGTGCCCAGTATTAGCACCCCTTATGTGTGTCTTGCGTTATTTGTTACTCCACCAACACGGAGGTCAAGGTCGCGACTGACGATCCTCGACTTGTCTGAAGAGAGTATACAAAGATCCGTTTCGCCGATTAACATGAAAAATATTTACCCCTTATTGAAATACGCTGTAGAACGCTTCTCGCATCGATTGCTTCAACCGGCAAGACAAAAATGCCCTAACGGAACATGTTACGGTGCAAAATTCACGAGCCTCAACAAAAAAGAAAAGAAAAGACACGAAGGTGCACAGAACATTAAAACCTTTTAAACAATACAAATGTATTAGTACCTGCAAATTTATTTAATAAGGATGGTATATTTAGCAAGAAGTAGGTCTTAAATAACAGTCAATTTTTGGAATGGAGATTGCAAAATTCAGTTGAAGGTTATTCCAATTTTATTTTTCATCTGCTTTGAGCTAGGAATTTTGAAGAATTGATCTAGAAATATTTCTGTTAATTCTGTACACAGAAAGGACAAATTGTGAATTGTGAATTGACTTTTCCGTGGGATTTGAGAATAATTTTGTGGGATTTTCCTTTCTAAAGCGTCTATAGCAATTTTGATTTGTATGTGGAACTGAACGTGGATTGCAGACCAGAATAGGGGGGAAGTAGTAATTAATGTAACACGATTACGATCTATCGGGCAAATGTTTGACACCTATGCTCGACGCCGTTCGATATTTATGTAGTGTTGTACATTTTACTGTTATGTCTCATGGAACGACCCCAGCATGAAGTAATACTTATTTAAATGAATTTCATATGCGGAACACGCAAGTGCCAGTTGTTCCTACGAATGCATTACCATGTTGTTAATACTGTAATGGCCGCTTACACATTTGTGTGATAGCCGGAACAACAAGATTAATAATTATCACACAGAGGAAAGCTATTAAATTTGTTGCTAAATTGTTCTCTGTGTATGTACGCACATGTTGAATTATTTCGTGAGTTTAATAAAGTTTCTTTAGATTAATTCTTCAAAAATATTGCCGGCCCCTGGCGACGTTTGACTGCGTAGACGTGCCGGCCATTACAGTGTTGAGGTGGATGAGTTATGTCAACGGTTCAAGAAAAAGTGTTGGTATGGTAATCTTGGTGTGCTTGTATCGCCTATATTTGGATGAAAGACGTTTCTCAAACGATTTGGTTTCGGTAAACGTAAAACTCACCCTCTCCTAGTTACTTAGCTGCAACAATGTTTCGTTTATTGCTGGTAGGAAAAGTAAAATTGTGAGCCTAATGAATCTTTTTTTATAAAATTGTAATGTGCCTACATTATTGGTAGGTGAAAGTTATTTCTAGTATTTGTTCCATGCTAACTGGATTTATTGATTGAAAAGCGAAGTTGACTAACTTATCGACTAGAAAATTGCAGACTGTTTTTATTATTATTATTATTATCGAAAAGGTAAGAGTTAAAATTAATTAAAAATCTCCCAAAATTTCTGTCTTTAATTTTGTTTGCAATTTGTTGTTCATACAATTTATTAATGTACTTTTATGATTGAAAAAGTTTTCCGAATTTTAGCACATCTACCTGATGTGCTCTGAGATGGAATTTTCCCCTAATTAATCAATTATTAATGATTTTTCGAAATTGGAAAACAAGAATAGTCATAGGGTACGACAGTGACAGAAAATCTGAATGATGCTGCCATCTAGTAACAATTTGTTGAAACTAGTGGACTAAAAGTTTTGACGTTCTGCCGTAGATGGCGTGACAATACACTTTTGAATTTCTGTAAATTGTTTATTTATCACACGACTTCAATATGGTTGTTTAACGTTGCATCTGAAAAGAACGTCCACAATAATTATTAGAATATTTCGTTTCGATAATTAACTACATTTTCAATGACCTTTTGAATTAAAATTATTTCTTCAGAAATTCTAATTCATTCATTGCCAACTTCTTCAAACACACACGGTCTACAGATACAATCTATAAATATTTGCAATAGAAAAATATGAAATATACTCACAACAACTTTCACATGTAGTTTGTCAAGAATTATTAGCAATTCACGCCCATGTTCTGAAACAGATAAAATGACAACGTTAAATCATTTTCTGACTCGAGGAAAACACGCGCAGCGTTGCGACCCGGAAGTAGTACATTTCAAAACATATGCGACAACTGTAAATGTACGAAATGTTACACAAAGACTGTTCCATATCACGCAACAGATTCATTCACAGTAATACATGCGTAAACGTTTCTGCATTGTTGCACAGCGCTCGTTGCTGCAACACTGTGTCGGATGCAACACGTGGACGTCAACTAGATTGGATAGTGGCCAGATAGTTTTCGTTGCGACACGGACACACCTTCCATCAACTGTTTTGCCCTCTTGCGTCTTGTGCCTGTTCCGAATTTCTAAGCGAGAAGAATCGATAAACGGAAGTTCAATCCGAGCTCGATTCTGTGCCGAATAAATCTATACGTCTCTGTGCACAAATTCATAACAATCTGCGTCTCTATAAGCATTGATTACGAACAATTAGATCAAGTCCCATTTCATTCGGAGGTACCCAATGAAATTCCATTTTTATTATTACAGTAGGACCCCGATTATCCCAAGCTTCTGTATCTAAATTGATCGTTTAAAGATTTACATATGCAACAATATATTTTGCACAAGAAAAATTTAATCGCAAGAAAGAGGAGTCAACATTGATTTCTTCCCTTAATAATTTTAATGGGTCGCGCATAATTTACCAGTGATATTAAATATTCAGTTGATATTCCTTCTATTTCGTATATCACCTGCACATATTTTCTATAAATAAAATCCGCAGTTCATTTACTGTGTGAATCTGCGTCTCTATAAGCATTCGCTACGAACAATTAGATCAAGTTCAACTTCATTCGAAGGTACCCAATGAAATTCCATTTTTATTATTACAGTAGGACCCCGATTATCCGAAGCTTCTGTATCTAAAGTGATCGCTTAAAGATTTACATATGCAGCAATATATTTTGCACAAGAAAAATTTAATCGCAAGAAAGAGGAGTCAACATTGATTTCTTCCCTTAATAATTTTAATGGGTCGCGCATAATTTACCAGTGATGTTAAATATTCAGTTGATATTCCTTCTATTTCGTATTTCACCTGCACATATTTTCTATAAATAAAATCCGCAGTTCATTTATCGTGTGAATCAATAAAGATCGAATCTCTACGACTATAAATAATTCCGCTATCATTCGACGTTCGGATAATCGAGCGGTTCCGTTGTATAGTGAAAAGTGGAGCACGCCGATCATGCACCGGATTCATTGGATCAGAACGGGGGCTGGATCTCTCGTAACGAGCTGTAAAACTGAGACGTGTCCAGGGTGTCGCAATTTATTTAGCCGAGTATTCGTCGTCTGTCCGATTATGTTAATGACGAGGTGGGGGACTGTCGGTTTAGCAACGGCGTGTAGGTTACTCGCGAATGCGGGTTCTGCATGATACCATTAGAGGTGGCGCGATGTTAGGGGATCGGATCAGACAGGGAGAGAGCAAGGACCGTTTCTGGGGACAGTGCGTAAAAGAGAAACGCACAGCTCTCTGTACCAGCAGCCGACGCCAGTATCGACCAGTCGCACACGCGTGCACTCACACACACCCCCCCGGATGATGGTCGGGAACGATTCCTCTGCGATTATTCGATCCATCGGGTCACCATTCTCTTCGTAGCATGAGTCAAACGTCGAACGCGACAGCTTTCGTTCCGTTCGTGCACCCTCGAACATTCAACCCTCCGAGAATCAGTGTCGGCGAAATCGGCTACGTCGGAGATCCATTAATTTTGCAAGCAATTACTTTAATTATTTAACAGGCCTCTGACAATTTCGCGAGTTGGTCTGTTCGATTCCTCGTCAATTTCCTTTTATTTTTGGACTCACCTCTTTGGGATCGATGCTAATCCTTTTACTAGACTTTACACGAATCGTTTAATTCGACTTGATGTCAGCCAAAAATTTGCATTTTTAATTATACCTAGACTTTATTTTTAGACCATTCCACGTGGCTGCGGGAAAATGAGAATTCAGGCGGGTCGTATATAATTCTGAGCCATAATGGCTCAGCCCTCGTCATTCGAGGGTTGAGCACCAAGAGATCAATACATATTCTTCTGTTCTCCCGGTGTTTAGGCATTCCGAGGAAGATGTTTGTAATGTTTAACAAAATCCTCGTTCGCGGAGATTCGAGATTAACCAGGCAGGATTAAGTTCGCGTCTGTTTTCGTCGTAAAAAATGTCAACGAAGCGAATCATGTCCCCTGGGGGCATCGTGCGAACTTGTAATCGCGCGAAAAGATTCGCCCGATACGGGTTTATTTTTCGCGCGGTTATCGATCGTGTTCGACTGCTATGGTTCGCGTAAACACGTCAAGGTATTAGGGAGCCGCGATACGAATTCCGCGATAAATAAGCTCGACGCGTAAATGGTCGTGTTTCAGGAAGGGTTATCGGCGAATTCTAACCACGCCCGGGGAGAAAGATGCGAAACGACGTACTGTCAAGCGGGAGAGGGCGCGATCCCCGTGGATTATCGGGTTCAAAAAGCGTAATGCACAAAGGCTGGCCAAGACAGGTGGATGCGGCGACGTCGCTGAGAGGGTGCACCTCGGGGAGAAGCGGATGAGCAGCACTGGAATGAAAGGGATCCGCGATAACTGTTGATCTCTCGCCGGGTGCTGTCCTCGAACTGCGGAACCGGGGCTAAAACGAGCACGTGATATTATCTCGAAGACAATGAGACTTCAATACGATAGTCAACGGCAACCTGCCGGTAAAACTGCGACTTTGTTCTCCCTTCGGATCCTGTATCCGCGATCCACCGTTCCGCGGGGATGCACGACCATTTTCGTTGCTCCTCGATCGTCTGGTTCGCTGGAAAATATTGCACACTCTTTGCACCCTCGTAAAATATAAAATATAAGAATAACCTGGCTCTTAACGCATGATCGGACAAAATATATAACGACGAAAATAATCTGGCTGGAGAAATGAAAGATGAAATAGTACGTGTTCATAAATAATTTGTATTGTACGATCAAGAAGTTAAAAATGTTAGCATAACAATTATATAGTACACTATTCCATGCATGGCTGGCTTTCAATTTAACGAAATATTTCTTCGATACATTAATAGATTGCAATATTTCGTTACATTGCGGTTGGTCTTGTTTCATTCATGATATTAATTACCTGTAAATATCACATACTCATCGACATGTTATGACCTCCATGGCCTTCGTGGCCTTCGTGGCCTTCGTGACCCTCGTGACTATCATGAGAAATGTGTGGCTGATACGTTATGAAAAATGTTATGCACCAAATGCAAAAGAGACAAAGCAGACTAAGAAACACCCTAGAATTAAATTTATCCCATCCGAGCAGTATCTCGTTCATCGACTTGAACTGTCTTCTGTACACGCATGGTGTAGTCCCGTTGAAAATAGTCTCTGTGCTATTGTTCGTCATCGTTTTGTTTATGGGATTTTTGAATTCTAATCAAACCCGTGAATTCCTTCCGCAGCGACACGGGCGCACTGTGCGATCGAATTATGGACGTTACACGATATCCTCGTTTATTCTAATTTCAACGACCAGGCAACGTGTTCATTTCGTTAGAACAATTCCTGGAACAGAACAATAACAATTACAACATTTTTTATCCGAGAGAAAATCTTTTCGAATTATTTCATCAGACAAAACAGAAAATATTAATGCTTCGATTTTCAATTCACAGTTCAAAATCAATTTCGCGAAGAAGGAACTTCGAATATAGTTTCAACAATTCCACAACACGAATTTCCATGTCGATTGGAGCAAATTTCAATTAGCAGAAAAGGAATTTTATTGGAGCTTCAATATTTGTTTTATGAACGGGCTGAATTATTTTGTGAACGTAAGAATTTCATTGTAGCCTTAATGTTTGTTTTGTGGAACCAATTTATTGAATTGTTTCATAAAAGCAAACGTTTCATCGAAGGATTAAGAGTTTGAGTGAGAATGCAAATAATTCGGTGATGGAATCGGAAATACTCCACGAATTCGATCAGTTAAGAATCTATCTTTGATCTAGATCGTTCGAGGGATCATAAAATAAGATTTGTACTCGCACCTGTTTGTATAGAGTCGTTTAGGCTAGACAAGAGTCTGGGCAAGAGCTTATTTCTAGAAACAGCAGTCGATATTGTCGCCGCTGGACTTTTCCCAAGAAAACAGCCAGTAACCCACGGCGGTGCCTATCGCGACAGCTAAGCACAGCCAAACGTTGTACGTCATAAATATTAGCATAAGAAAGTATCCTATGATCAGCTGTATGACGTGTAAAACCGTCTGAACAAGATGTACCTTGGAGAAGAGTAATGCACTGAAACAAAGTACACTTGAGAGGCACTTGTGGTTCGATAAGATAACGATTCGCCTATTTCAATAAAGATTAATAGGCATTTCAGATGATCAAAACGCTGACAAATACTAAAATCATTCTCACACGAATGCGGGATTAATATTAACCATAATGCAAACTTTCACTTTCCATTTCAGTTCAACGAAAACTGAAATGATTTCAATACCTCATATTTATATTTTTGCAGTGTTCGTACAATATTCACACAATAATATTATTTGCTATTATAGTTCTGTTCCAGGTCAAAATAGACCCAGTACATAATGGAAGCGACGCGAGTGTCTTCATAAAATATTATGTAACAAAATACATTTACTTGAAGCTTGCCACTGCCGTGAACGAAATATTAACAGAACGGGGAATTGTTTAATGGTTTTAGAATGAATTCCCTAAACTACGGATGCAAGATTGGATTTTAATGTCAACAAAGTACGTACGTTCTCGATCTTTTGCTCCTAAGCCTCGAATAACGTGCAGTCTCGATATAAAGATGATCACTACGATATATAAGACAGAAGACGAATTAACAGAGATACTTGATTCTCTATTTCGAAATGTTAATTAACGATTTCACTCACCGGTAGCTCTTCAATCCTTCGTATAACGTGACTAAAAGAATAATTCCAAGCATTGACCATCCAATCCCTGGCCAGTCCACCACTTTCCATCCGTTAAACAAAATAATTTCGTTTTCACCAAAATGAAAGGACATCTGACATAAATTTACTTTATGGGAAAGCTGAATGTTTACGTTATAACATAAGTGTAATACAACGTGTCGATACTTACATACATATTGCTACGGAAGTGGTGTGTTCGGCACAGTCAGGTGGAGGACTAGATACACTATAATAAGATCGTTCAGCATCAAAATTATTGTTCCGTTGGTTTATCAAGTCTCCGATACGATATCTTTCTTATCAGTCGGCAACACAGGAAACATTCTCATCTCGATGCTGATATCGCGCGTTAACAAATGTCCGAAGAATATTACGCGAGTTTTCGTTGAAAATCGTTTTCGTCTGAGATATCTGAAACAGCGTAATCGAATCGTCATTCGTTACCGCCGTGCCAGTTATGTTTCCCGTCGACTCTCTTGCAACTACCTGTTATTACCTCGCCGTGAAATTGCATAACTGCATTCAATTTGCCTCTAAGAATAGACACGTTGTCTCTCGAGGTGCACAGCGTGTCTTCGAAGAGGAAGTGCGCCTATGTTGCGAAACGCGAAAAAATATGGTTGAGAATGATTGCGAAACAGAAAAACGCTAACATTTAAAACACTAAACAATATTATTCTTGCAGTGCAACGTGCTAAATGATTTTATAGAATTTTTTAAGAAAATGTTTTTCCGGTTTTGATATAGAAACAATCCGGTAGGATGTTGCAGGAAAGTTAACGCGAAAGGTTTAACACAATTAGAATATTGAACAGTTTCAAAGTAACTTGAAACCATTTTATTCCGACACAAGACCACGCTTTTTACCTCGAAACAAGAAAATCGCTATCCCCTCCGTGGAGTGAGGATGGTAAGGGTGTATTAAAAAATCACTATGTTTGATGGATAAGTATTCAGCCTACAATTTTCAAGAAATAAATTCCTTAGATTATTATAGCAGAGGATGCCAAACGTTTCTAATAAATCAATAACACTTGGTTATAGAATAATGCGGCTGAAAGGAAAAGTCTCACTTAGAAAATATGTCGAAGATAAATTACATATGGAAACATTTGAAAACAAATTTAATTTCTCATTTTATACATGGAGAAATTTTCAAAATGCACGTAATTCAATACTGCTCGTCGTAGTCCGAAACGCGCATCTTCATTACAAGGGTGTTTTTTCACCCGAAGCTTTGTTTTCGAGAAAATCCAGTTTGAAAACGCAGCGAATTCGCGTAGCATTCGATATTCATCGTCTGACGTGTATGATCATGACCAGCCAATTCTACTTCCTACATATATTAAATTCAATTTTATCGAAAACGAGGCGTCAAATGAAAAAATTATATTCCTTTGTTCCGGTTTGTATTTAAATGTAGAATCACCCCCTGCCCGCTTGTACACGTTATTCGGCGGCACCCTATATAATCTGTTGTAAATTTGTTTTTTGGTATAGCCCACCACAATGTAACTGTTAACCGTAACCTTCTCTTCAATATTCGATTGTAAACCATGTGGTCGATAATGAGCTGTTAACCCTTTGCACTCGAAGCCATTTTAACTCTGAAACGAAACATTTCTTCCGACCTAGAATATTTCCCTTCTATATATATTTTTTTTTCATGCTAGACATACGAAAATGGTGCAATAAATTCGTACAGTACTAAAATGTTTAGTAGTTTATTAAATGCAAACCAATTTAATAACGTAAATGATATTTTGAATAATGATACAGGAATTTTTAGTGGCGCCTTACACTTTTTAACACTCAAAATGACGGGTTCCACTATTTTTAATTTACGATTTAATTACGATTATTTCCTTAGGTATATATTATTCAAAAAATGGTTTAAAACTTGTATAGACAAATTCTTCTTACTTCCACAAAGTAACGTAAAATGCTGACTTTCAATGCTCCGCAAACCTAGTGTTAAAATAAACGATACACAAAAGCAAAACAGGTTCGACTGTACATCATTTTCAAAATTGTAACCCACCGATCGACGATCGTATCAAAATTGACAGATGTTTTTCCCGGCGAACCGCCGGTTCCATAAAATTCGAGGCAGGAAAACGTGCTGGAACGATACCCGCGAACAATAACGAGGACAGGTAAATTCGTTTGGTTGGAGGGGTACCACGTGGTGTTACTCGGGGGCGCATCGCCGAAAAGCGATCGAAATCCGAGGGGGATGGGCGAGGGGGGGGGGGGGGTGTCGCGCGGCCGGGGGCTAGCAGTCGTGAATGCCTAAGTTAATCGATTTCTCTTTCTGTCGGAGAGGGTGGCCTCCCCTCAGCCAAGATGCCCGGCCTGCGTGAACGAGGCGGGCGCAACCTGTGGCTGATCCTGACCGCCGCGCCTCCCTGCGTCCGGAAATTCAGCCACGCTCGATTCTCAAACTCCCCTCAGTGCAATCCTCACCGTTCCGACGGCTGCGTCGTCGGCGATGCTCTGGCTGTTCTTCCTGCGCGAGGGAAACTCGGCGATTCTGAATCGGAAATCCACGGAGTAGCGCGGATCGCCGCGATTCGATCCTCCGGGCAACCTTGAGTGTTTCGGTGTTCGAAGGAGCGACGCCCTCGATCATCGCCGTCGCGCGACGCCTTCGGTGAACCCTTTGCCATGCACCGCTAGCCGGCACCTCCGGTTCTCCCGACGCCGCCGTTCTCGAGAGGCGGAAACGAGCACAAAGTCGACGCACGGATGACGAGGAACCGACGACCACGAAGAGGATCGCGACACGCTGCGTGTCCTCACCGACGAGGGAAGTCCTCGCCGGCTTGCTCACCACACCTCGGCTCACCCTGGATCGGAGGTCAGTACCGAAATATACGACGCGAGAAAACCTGTTCTGTTTATATCGGTCCCAATATCATTCCGTGCCGTCCCTGCGTTCCGTCAACCACTCGCGGAAAATGTTCGATCGAAATCGCGAGTGAGACATTGTTCCGCGCGAAAAATTATTGGCAACCATTCGAATCGGCTCTCGCAACCCTTCCCTCGTCGCGGCTATTGTTTATTTACGTGCCGGGGAATTAAGGGCGGAACGAGATTGGAAGGTGTCCTCTTTTCTCGACAGTTTGTTTTATCTCTCCGTCGCAGAAGGTCGGTGATTTGATAAATATGAAACTTGTTGTTGTTCGATACAGCATTAATCCGCCGAGGGGCTTTTCGCGAGATAAAATCAATCGGAGGGTGAGGCAAAATTAACCACCCCGTAGCAATGAATCGTCCTCTGGCGTTCTATGAAACTTCTAACGATGAAAATTCCATTGGCTGTTTTATTTACTGAATTCTGTATAATTTTTCTTTCTCCTTGTTCACGTCGCCGGTTTTCCTAACGTGTAAAATAATGGTGTTCCGTGGAGTTGTTTCTAATTTTTCGTCGACGACGGACGTACGCACGGTTCTAAACGCCCGGCTTGTTTGATCGAATGCTTTTTCCAGGGGTGTAGCAATTCTGTTTACGTTGGTCGCGTTCGGTGGTGCCGCGATATCGAATGGTTTTTCATGCTCGAACGTCGTGACGAACCGGGAAAAGTTTCGCCGTGGAAAGTGTTGCGCGAAAGGTGCTGATGGGAAACTGTTTTTTCGCCGGATTTGTTCGTTCGGAGGGATTTCCGCGGACTGTGACTGGGCAGGGTCAACGCTCTATCGCGATGTTCGTGCATCACACGCGCACATGAATGCTGTTACCCTAGTGCCGCGGCGGAATGATGGGAAAGTTGTACACCCTTCGTCGGGTTATTTCGACGGGTTGCCCATCGAACGGGATCGAGTTGAAAGGTTTGTGCCCGATAGAACCTCGAGGAAACCGAGTAATGAGAGAAACAGAGAGAGAGACCGTAAGTGAGTTATAGCATTTTGATGTTTGTGCTGGCCTTTGGAATTCTCGTTCGCCGGTGGTGATGGGGAATTGACACTCGCGAAATCGACGAACCGTAAAGCGGCTTTTTTGTCAGGTTATAATTGGAGGAAATAAATTGATAGCGATCGAAAATTTGATTGAGAGCTGGAACGCGTAGTTGTTTTAATTCAATTCGATTTGTTTGAGCGAGAAACACTCCGATGCATGTAATTTGTTTTACCGGTGTCTAGTAGCGACAGGTTTAGAAATATTGTTAATTTTTCTAGTTCTTCGACAATTCCTCGATTTATTATTTCGTGTATAAACTATTTCTATGCGAAGACATTTTAAAGGACAATTTAAAGAAGTTGTGTAGAGTATTAGACGCAATAATGAAGATCCATCATTTTTCTCGATCAGGCAGTGTTAGAGAAGCAGTAATTAAATCGACTCTGTGGAGACTGTTTAATCCCACATAATGCATAAGATAGCAGTAATTATTTCAGTCTTTCTTATTTTTAGAACTACGTGACGTAACTTTGTACATTGAAATGATAATTTCTTTTCAATTTTCACAATCTATAGAAATCACAGAAGAAAGTAATTACTGGAATTGTGTTTTAAAATTAAGTATTAGGTAACTGATTCTTAATTTTGTAGTAACGGATCTGTTTGACGAACAGTTTGGTTACTATACGTATATAAATAAATCCAGTTAGCCTATATCGAGAATACTAATTATTACCAGGTCATCGGCCGAACGCGGAACAGTTTCTACGCCGGGGACACAAAGTAGAGTAACAAATAGAAACTATCGCTGATAAAATCGAAACGACCGAGGCGTCCACGGCGTCATCTCATTAAACGCGTAATTAACTGCTACCGAAATGGAAAGAGAAGGTCGTTTCGTAATGCCCAACAATCCTCCTGTTGTCGTCGACAACTTTTAGCGCGGTTTTCTCGAGCAGGGCTGCATTTCAAGCAAAATTTCCGTGGAAATACTAATCTCGTGCGTATACTACACCGAGCGCGTACAGCACGAATACTTTTGCACGGTTTATGCGCACGGACTAGTGGGAAAAAATCGTAGCGAAGGAAATATAGGTAAATATGATTAACGTCTTCGTTGTCGGTGTAAAATTAACTTTGCAGTGTACGTTCGGGACGCGTACGGTGTCGTTTATTATGGTAACGGGGCGGAATAAATTCTATGTCCGATAAAATCAATGAAAATTTATAAATGTTACACTGCCGCGCAACTGGAGCAAGTTGCATCAAGGATTTATTCTTCCTAAATAAATCGATTGTTCCGAGGAAACGTTTCCGTTGGAGGAAACACTGTTAGAAACATTTCTCCTATTGATTTTTCACACGAATTTGTCATACGAAATTCCAATTTAAAAATTGGCTTGTTTCATAATTCCACTGATAATATCTTAGTCCTCTTTTTGTGCTAGACCTGATACGTTATTTTAAACAATTCGGTATGAAAATTACGAATATTTCCGAGATCAATTATATTTAGAATATATTTATTAATACGTAAATCCTATTTTACGATCTCCCGCTCTAAAAACAATCCGCCTTCTCGAAAACTAGGTCGTATTTGTACACTTTGGTAACCCGACACGTCTCGACAGAGACGCAGAAGTCCGAAAGACATAACCGCGGTAATAAAAGTTATAATTAGCCCATGGACATTTATTTTCATAGAATATTCCATGAAAACATAAACGAAGGAAAAGGTGGCTTTCGGTTAAGACAGTTTTCGGGAGAAGAATCCAATAGACAATAATCATTTTTAGACACTCTTTAGTATTTATACATTCACAGATCTCATAAATCACTTAATGGGCCACAGGCCGGTAGTAATAATTTTGGGACTGCAAAATCAAGCCGTGGCACAGATGCTAGCAAGATTATTCTCAGTAAATTGTTCGAAACCCCCAGAGAATAATCACCGACAACAAAAGATGGTAACCACTAATTTTAAAGCTGTGCTGTTAGAACAATATCTGCATGTAACACTGAGGTCAAAGTAACCAGGGCAAAGTAACATGTTTCCGATTCAATTTCGCAATTGATAAAATCATAGAAGCGTTTCTGATAACAATCTCAGTACGTCTGTGCATATATTGTCATTACTAGACTGCGGATCATTATGCAAAATAAAAATTTGCTGCCCGAATTGCAACGAACCGAACATTTATTTTCTTTCTTATTGTGTTCAGAAGATTGAAAATAATATAGCGGTAACTATTCTAATATTTTTGCTACTTAAAATTAAACCTAGCAATCTTCTTCATAAATGCATAAAATCCGTTTCCCTTATTTGCATTAAGTTCCCTAGTGGGTCCCAACGGAGGACCGAATTTCGTCCCCACGTGGCGAACGCTATTTTTCCGAGCCCCGTTAATTGCTCGATGATTTGTTGCAGGTGGACTTTCGAAGGTCGCATCGATTTCGGCGAGTTGGACGACAGTGTGCTTGAAAAACCGGAGGGGGGAAAAATCAATTACACTTTCCAAAGTCCATAATTTTCGCGTCTCCGACGACGCACCATCAAACGCCATTAGCCATAGTTCGCTGAACCCGGTGGTTTCGAAACCGGTCGCATAAACTGAAGCAACTCAACGCGGACGCCACTTTTTCCATTAACTTCTTTGTACCGTTTACGTAAATTACGCAACGAAAGTTATTTTATACTACGAGCTTGGCTTTTTCTATCTACATATATATATATACACATACATACATATATATATATAAATATATATAATCTGCGAGGACCAACACGTAACAGAGTATTGTAAATCGTCTCGCCTTGATATCCGTCTTAAATCCGCGGCGCGAAAGTTAGGTTCGATGAAAGTATGAGCTGCTCGGCGGTGCGTTGTCGAAGATGAGGAGCGTCGCACGCAGCGCAACAGTTTCCCGTACGGTTGGCGCGCGAGGACACAGAGGGACTGAACACGGTGCGTCGTTTCTTCGAGAGCATCAACGTCGAAGAATGTAATTCGCCGGGAGTCACGGGGAATAGAGAACCAAGGAAGCGTGCGGCGCCTTCCGCCTCGAAGTTTCCGGCCGCGCGCGCGGCCGCTGCGACGCCTCGCGCCGGATAAAAACGCGGAGCCGGAGGGAGAGAAAGCAAAATGCCAGGGGGAACGTCGACGCGAGAAAGCAGCGAAGCGATCCGCATGGAACCTCTCGGCAGAACATCCAGTTCCCGCAGTCCCGGGCAAAACGGAACCGCCAACACCACCGAGGTGCCGGCGAACTCAGGTGAGCTCTTCAAGTCCACTTCTATCTCCGACAAAAAAAGAACGCGCCGAAATAAGATCCTCCAACCCCCTGTCGAGGTGTCCGACGCTCTAATTGGCTGATGGAATCATCTAACTAGCGTGGTTGAATGATCGTTAGCCGGTTAGGTTTACTCACGACCTTGCTGATCCTCTTCTCCCATCTATTACACCCACCGATCAAATCTGGGAACAAAAGTTTCTGTTCTTCTTGCATCTTCAGCATCGTTCTGAAAATTCCTGGAGAATTATTATTATTCGTACAGAGAATTAACCCTCTGCATTCGAAGCCATTTTAACTCTAAAACGAAACATTTCTTTCGACATAGCTCTAATTGGCTGACGGAATCATCTAACTAGCGTGGTTGAATGATCGTTAGCCGGTTAGGTTTACTCGCGACCTTGCTGATCCTCTTCTGCCATCTATTACATCCACCGATCAAATCTGGGAACAAAAGTTTCTGTTCTTCTTGCATCTTCAGCATCGTTCTGAAAATTTTTGGAGAATTATTATTCGTACAAGAGAATTAACCCTCTGCACTCGAAGCCATTTTAACTCTAAAACGAAACATTTCTTTCGACCTAGAATATTTCACTTCTATATACATTTTTTAATGCTATACATACTTAAATAGTGCAATGTACACGTACAGTAATGAGATGTTTAGTAATTTATGAAATAGAAACCAATTTAATCATGTAAATAATATTTTGAATAATGATACAGGAATCTTTAGTGGCGCCTTATAGTCGCTATTCGAGTGCTAAGGGTTAATTTTTGTGATTGACATTGGAAACACTGGACCAGTAATGGTGACCGGTTTGAGAGGAATTTTATAAGAGAATACTATAAATTTCGCATAGTCGGAGTAAATGCAGCTTTGTTATTTTTATAAATCACTTGGGCGCATTTAATACCCGGTAGTTCTACTGTCAGTTGACGCGATTGATTCAGTTTACATTTACATTTTTAAGAACTTTTTGAACTCGTTGCTACGTGATACATTTAATTGGGGTTTACATTTTTCGTTTGGCAATTTTAGAGAATTGTATGTCACGTGATTAGATTGTTAATCTTGGTTGCGTAAAGCGTTTGATCTCGTTTAGTAAACGGTTCGAATATTTCTTGGATGATTCCGGCAACTTTTCCAGATCGAATTTTTATGAAGCGTGTATGTCTCTCTGTGTGAAGACACGTAGTTTAATGATGTAGACCAAGTGGGTCATTTTTCTTCTGAGCTCCTGAAATCTCCGCCTTAATTGCAACTACGTGCCTAAAGGTAAAAATTAGGAGTCATAAACTACCCCTCTGACCATTTTACGCACTAACCCTCGGCTCGTCCCTTTCTCCAAACCTTTTCACTCTCGCTTTTTCTTCCACCACTTAACCTCGCTTATTTCCTTGTTCGTTCTAAATCACTTTCACGTCATCACGCGTAAACTTCGAGTAATCGTGTGCTCATTACGTCCAATTCTCCTACAGAAAGAGCACCATCGCCATTAGGATGTCACATTCGTTCTGTTTGAGTCAATCTGAAAATTAAATATACTTTTATTAAGAGCAATACGTTAATTTCAAAGACATGAGTCAGAAAAATAAATTAAAACCGAATAAAAATGCTTCTCACCTATGAAATATTCGGTAGGGAATTATCGTAGATGAAGAGGGAATAATAAAAACAAGCATGAAGTTTTTTAGTTACAAATTAGACCAAATTGTCTCGCACAACACTAGGTTCACAAATACCCCTTCAGTAGAAATCAATAAATCTCATGAATGATCCATTAAAAATTATGAATCCTGAAATCGTCACTAGATCTGAACACATTGTTGCGATAGCTCCGCCGTAAGAATTTTTTTTCACCACGGTATTATAGTAATTACGGTCAAAGTCCCATCACGTGTCACCACACTTTACAAATTACCCTCGCACCGTTAGTTTGCATAACCGTGACAGTTTATGGCGGTCGTTTTCCACTATCGACCACGTCGCGAGTTTTTGTGCTGCTCAACTGCTATTATCAATGGTTTTTCAGATAACAGTCGCATCATGTTGATGATAGCTCGGTATACACCCTTTGTACGTAACGTCTTCAGTATGATAATGACATTTTACAAGTTCTTCCTACCGCGAGTGTCTACTTTAATTTGCAACTTCCTGCACAGTACTATATTCTCGATTTTTATCAGAAACGATCGTAATTATCTTAATTACAGTGGCGAGAGGATTAGTTAATTACTTGAATCAAGCCTGCACTTTGAATTAGCAAGTTTCGTAGTTTATTCTTGTTTTATTACAAGATATTTTACTCTTTTTACTCGTAGCATCTTCACGTAACACTCTTGCTGTTTTATATGTCGTGACATTTATTACGTAATGAAACAGGAGAACGACAACGCATAAAACGAGTTCCATATTTTTTACTCGATGTTGCGTAAAGAGTTATAGTTCTCTATTTTAATAGGTTAAAGAAAGTCTTTTCTATACTATAACAATTTTTAAAAATTTAAATTTTCACAGAGTTAACACTATTCGTGCTACCCTTATTCTGTGTATATCTAAACACAGTATATAATAATTGTGAGCTTATTTTCGGCTTTGCTGATCATTTATTTCTTACTTATTTGCTTCGTCTATATTTTCTGCCCTCCTGTCACATAAAATTTTCTAGCATAAACTTACCCCTTTTCTCAGGGCGACGTTCCAAGCTACGTCACCCAACATTCCGAGGTGAGGATCATAAAACGTACATGCATCCCCCCAATGCTTAAAAGTTTGATCATTTTGCGGCGCACGTAGGCTCACGTGTAAACCCACCGGGAAAAATATGGTCTCCTCCTTCAGCGACGGGCATGACGCTCATGAATAGTAGAACAATTTATATTGCAAACCAAATAAACTTTCTAAGACGAAAATAAGCCTAACTTGGCCCGGAGAGGTCACAAGTTCAAAAGTTCAGACATTTATAAGCGCCCCTGTTCTATCGATATTGATTACACTTCAAATTGGACTGTGTAAAAGTAGCACGGGGATTTTTAGAAACGTAGAAACATTTTCATGTTTGACAACAACCGTCAAATGTTCTGACGAAAAATAGAAAATATTTCTAAAAAGTATTTTCACGTTTTCCATATTCCATATTTTCATATTATAACCCGGAAATATTACAGTTAATCAGAACTAGTATTTTATCGTGTTATTACCGACGTAACTATTTCATATCGAATAACTTCCGTCCCCGGTAATTACAGCGTTAAACCGATAATTAAGAACGCAAGGTGACCCAAGACGTGAATAGACATAATGAGAGAACGCATAAATGCATTCGGAGACAAAAACGAGGCCGTAAATTCGCAGCTGTGTGGAGACAAAGGACAACGAACCGCTCATTTGTATTTTTTTTAATTGAGATGGGAAATGCAAGGAGAAACTGCATTCTTTTAAGGTGATCTGAAATACTAGTTGGACAGATGGTCAAAGTAGGCTAGTAGGCCAAGAAATGCACCCCATTGTTAGGCGACTACCTTTCTGCAGGCGATCCTGTGTTTCTTTTGTGTTACGAAAACCAGCCCGCAACGAAAACATTAAGTCTCATCAAAATACTTACACGGAAAGTTTCTTGCTTACTTTTGTAACTCCTCGTAATAGCCCAGGTAACGTAAAACACTTTTCGTCGAGAATTTCCATCTTTTTTATCAGCGAAATTACTTTTCTCAAACATAATTGCTACACCTATATCTGCTTAGAGCAACAATTATTGCTAAATACTTTGATTATTACTGTATCGTTAAGTTCTCAGTACATATTGCTGTATACTTTATCTTAATCCTTTCAATGTAAGAAACACTTGAGCGAAAGAAACGCGCGACAACACGTTGTCTGACATCGACACACCTTTTCTACTTACTCATATCAAGGGAAACCCCATAACTCAGGCATGCAGACAATTATAAAATTTTTAGCATACGTATATCAGTGTCTATTCTTTTTGCAACAGTTCGTGTTTGTTGTCCAAATTCGACTCTAAAAAGTCAAAATTTATTTGACAATTTGCGAATTATGCGAGACAGATAAAACATTTCAATATGAATTCTTTTTTTCGTTATACAGGGGAAAAAATGTATACAGAGTTTGAATGATTGCAACTTCAGTTTTTATTCTCATATAATTAATATTTAAATTGCAAGAGAATTTACATTAAACTGTGTATACATTTTTTGGGACACCCTGTACCTGTCAGATGGTGATAGATTTTTTAATCAGGCTTAAGCCTAACAAAACTTAACAATACAAAAAGTAGCAAAGTGAAAACGTAAAATAGCCAAAAAATTCAGGGTCTAATTTTAGCCCCTCGAATTGCATTTTGACGGAAAAAAGAAATTGCATAATCGTCGGAGATATTAATTTATAAAAATCCCCTATCTAAGTAGAACAACTGTGTCAGCTGTGCAGTGGAAATCACTGGCCTCTTAATTCTTATTTCGTCGAGGACTTTTTGCTCCAGTTAGAACCTTCGAGTTCACGTGCTGCGGTCGATTAGGGTTATTTTTGCAACCTCGATCGGGACAGAATTGACTCGCGTTTCATTCGTTTCACGCCCGTCGTATCGAATTGTAGCACACCCAAGGGTGCACACCATAAAGTAGCACGCAAAAAGGGTCACCAGAATTTTCGATTAGGGTTATAAAATAGATGCACGTCTCTGGTATCTACGTGCATACAACAGTCCTCGTGTCTATGTATAATACCTGAGCAGCAACGAAGCTAAATATCTGGTACCATAAACGTAATTGATCGCTCACAATAAATATTAATCGCGCCGCAAAAACAATAACGGCTTGATTCATGGAGCGATTAGTTTGCCCGTTATCCGTCCCTACTTACAGTTAGCAGCTTACCTATCTCGCATAACTCATCTCGAGACTGCACATCTTCCCACCAAAATCAAAATTTTCTGGGTCGATTACAAGAAATTAGAAATATTTCTTTTAATAATTTTGATAAGATATTTTTACCGAAACATAGATGTTTCTTTTTATTTTTACAACAATTCTATTTTGTACTAATACAATAAATATCGACACGACGCATCTGAACACATTTTTCATAAACATTTTTGACAAACAGGAAAAACATTATTCAAAGTCTCGTAATGCGTAAAACGGTGGCCAATTTCACGAAAGAATTTCAATATATTTCTACGGCGCTCGAAAACATTATTTAAATAATTTCAGTGAGTAGAGCGCAGTTCTCGGTGGAATCTGAATGAATTTGTGCAGGCAGAAGAATTGTTAGGAAGCGAGAAATTGTTTAAAGCATTCCAGTAAATAAGGTAGCAAGATCGCGAAGGAATCTTCGATAGGTCGAAAGTTTCGTTCGCAGACAACAGGCAAGTCACGAAACGGAAATGGACCGTGCATCTGTTCTCCGACCGGCATTGTCAGAATCGAACAAAAAGTCATTGTTCGTCGAGGATGTTGAACTCTCCGAATGGTCCATCGGTTTCGAGCACACTCGTGTCTAGCATGGACTGAAACCTCCTTAAAGGTTCTCGTCGCGACGTCATAATCACTAATCCGAACTCTCAGCGTTCGACGCCTTGGTCGCACGTGTTGAATCCGTTCCAATTCCTGCAGCTAACTGCACATTCTTCCACTAAACTTCCAACATTTAACGCATACATCAAACATCACACACGACCAAATCACGATCCCTGAATTTCCCAGAAAATCAAAATAATTTGATAAAACTTTCAATTAGCTCTCTGACCCTCTTCTACGAATCTCAACAAAATCCGTTTTAGATATTAATTTCAAAATTAATTCTCAGGGGCTGAGAAAAATTTGTATCATCCACATACGACCAAGAGAGAACAAATTTTTATATCGATTTCTCACAAAATTAATTTGTTCGTTGTTTGTGCAACGACTCCGCGCAAAGACAAAAGTAGAGTGTCGGTGTATCGTGACGTCACGGCCACCTGTAGTACGCTACTTTTGAGGAACATGCGTGCCTAGTCAGCGAACATAGTAGGTCTCTGGTTAAATGGGGAAGTAGGGTCGTAAATCTCAATTAGAGGTCGATTTTCAGGGAATGCATATTCTGTTTGCGTCTTACCCATCGGTCGTCGATTGCTAGAGGCAATCGATGGGCAAGGTGTGAGCAGAATGTCCTTCTACCCTATATGCGAGGGGGAAATTAAACGGCAGAAGGGTGTATAGCGGTCTACAAAAGTGTTCGTACGCGGGGCTCGTTGCAATCGATTCGTTTTGTGAACGACCATCGGTTCTATTGCTCATCGTATCCCACTTTGTGTGCTAAATTAGAATTCGCATCGACCGCGTCCTTTTCTATAAACAATTTTCCCCATCTCGACGCGAGAGGTACTTTCATGAATACTAGTTAAATAATTCAGTGCTAGTTTTCATCTTTTTTGGAAGATGTCTAGATTTTTGGAAAGTCTCAAAGATCATCATTTTTCTTAATGGGTAGGAAATAAGGGAAAGTGTATTTTTAATGCTGGTATTTTTATGCGATCAGAAAAATGACTATGAAGTTAGGGGTTGTCCCTTATATCTCACAAAATTACCTGATGACCTCAATCCTCATAAAAGTTGCGATCCCCGTCCGAAATTATACATTACACAGCATTTGGTTTATAAATGCGTTACACGTGATTTTCCACAAATTAATTTCACGAAAAGTTAATTTAATTCGTTACAATTATGTTTACATGAATCTCGAATTTCGTTCGGTAGAACGAAATTTCGTTGATTCCTGGTTAAATTGCATCTCTTCGGCGCCTGTATTTTGCGAAGCAATATTAGCCACATAAATTTTGCACCGAATGACGGTTTTAACCTCTCAGCATTCCGATTTGTTTTTAGAGACAATAGCCGCTGAGCCATGCGATTGTAACACAGATTCCTGTATCGATGAGCACAGGCTAAAAAACAAAAAGGGGGGTCAATAGCTCGGATAACATCTAGAGGCTTAACCCATCAATTTCTGATCCACGAAATCAATTATTTTGATCTGAGCGATATTTTGTGGTTGCTGGACGGACAGTCAGAGTGTCGATGTGTTAACTGTTAATTGTTGAAGTGTGTTGAGTGTTGAACGCGTTAAAGAAGTGGAGAGGAAGAGTCAACTCGGATAAAATCTAGAGGCTTAACCCTTCAATTTTTGTCGAATGAAATTAATTATTTTGATCTGAGTGATATCTTGTGGTTGCTGGACGGGTAGTCAGTCAGAGTGTCAATGTATTAACTGTTAATTGTTGAAGTGTGTTGAGTGTTGAACGCGTTAAAGAAGTGGAGAGGAAGAGTCAACTCGGATAAAATCCACAGGCTTACCCCTTTGACTTGTGATCAATGAAACTAATTATTTTCATCTTCTAGAATTTTTGTGGTTGCTGTATTGGCTGTCAGAGCGCGAACACGTCCTCTATAATAAAAGAACAAATAAACAGAGTCGAACGAAACAACACCTGTGCGTTTAACCCCTCAGCCCTGAACCCTGTACGTTTCTCGTACAAAATGAATTACTTCGGTGCTGCAAAATTTTCGTGGCAGCTGTATGGGCGGTGGAGGTGTCGACGTGTTGAGCAAAGAGTGATGAAACATGTTCAAAAAAAAAAAGAAAAAAGAACAAAAAGGAAAAGAAGAGTCGATCCGGGGTAACGTGTGGCTGGTTACCGGGGCAGAGAGTTTTCTTACCAACCCCGAAATCGAAGCTGGGGTGGCAAGTCGGTGTAGGAGGTTGGTGGGTCCTCGGGGTGGATCACGGATGGCGCCACTGTGAAGACACAGAGACAGAGAGACAGAGAGAGAGAAAGCGAGAGAGAGAGAGCGAGAGAGCGAGAGAGAGAGAGAGAGAGAGAGAGAGAGAGAGAGAGAAAGGGCCACTTCCGCTGGAAGGCGAGGCGAAACGAAGTACGGTGTGGCGAGGGCTGTAAAACCACCCCCGTAGACCGACAGGCTACCAACGGGGTTTGGAAAGTCGCCATTTCTGCCTAACTACTCCGCAGTCGCTATATCCACGCTTGAATGCCAATGAAATGTCAAGGCACGTCGTGGCTTATAGACTTGCCGGCGTTGTCGAGCTGTTCGGTGTCCTCGTAAGCTCGTGCGTCGTCACGTTGTCGCGGGTCCTCGCGGTCTCGTTGCTCGCGCTCCTATTCGGGCTCCTGTCTGCGCTCGTGACCGTGCTGGTGACCGTGCCCGTGTCTGTTCTTGTGCCTGTGCTGGTGCCAGTGCCCGTGCCCGTGTTCCTGATCCCGCTCCAGCAGCAACCCCAGCTCCAGCACCGAACCCAGCTCCAGCTCCAGGCCCCGATCGGAGCTACCGCAGTGGTCTACGTGGCGAAACAACGGTCGACGATCCTCTCGATCCCGCCGATCCCCTTCTGAACAACGCCGCCGAACGAGCGTAACCGGGTCAAGGAAAAGGAGGCTGACGGACCACCAGCAGCACCACCACCGCCGGCAGCGAACAGCCCCCTTTACGATCGCCCGCGAATATCTCTCCGTAACGTCGCCCGGCCGACGATTCTCTGACCTTGGCACACTAGCACGACGATCGACAGTCCGTCGTCGACGACAGCGAACCGCCAGCCCGACACGAGAACAAGACCGCCCAAATTCTGGCGGAACAGAGAGAGCCCCTGATCAAAATCTTTTATGCTACGAACGACGGTCAGGTAAAAGAAATCGTTCGTCGGAGACCACCGCCGAATCGTTTCGCGATGAGCGAGCAGGATGTGGATGACGTTGCCTTTCTGACAGGTGAGGCTTCGCCGGCCATCCAACTACCCTTTAGACACCTTCTTCGGCTACCTGTGTGCTACTTTCTGTCTCCTGCCAATCGAATCTTCCCTCCGCTATAGATTTCGTTCGGTTTCATTTTTTCTTTACTCGGCTCTTCCACCGAGATTTATACAGGGTCGACGGGGTCTCCGTTTTCTCCCCTGGGTGGTTTTCCCTCTTTTTTTCCCCGACCCCCACGTGATTCTTTTCCGTCACTTGGACTCGGTCGACTAGGTGGCCCACTTACGACTTTCCGGGCTGCGAATCGACTATACGAGGAGCACGTGCGTGCGATCAATAAGAGAGGAGCTTCCGATCTTTCAAATTCAACCACGCTAACCCGCCTGTTCCCGTTTCGTGTGTGCGTGATATTATTGTTGACGCGGTGACCTACTAGGAATTGTGTCGTCGGTGGGGGCACTCGCGGCAAAAAGAAAAAAATAGAAATAAACGAAAAATCATGAAGAAGACGCTCCGTGTGTTGTTGTTCGCGAGAAATGCTCCCCCGCGAGCCGCGTGACACCGTGTCGTTTGTTTTCGAAACGAAACGACGCGGATTTTC
Source organism: Halictus ligatus (assembly GCA_028454255.1). Taxonomy (NCBI): domain Eukaryota; kingdom Metazoa; phylum Arthropoda; class Insecta; order Hymenoptera; family Halictidae; genus Halictus; species Halictus ligatus. The sequence goes on along the minus strand of CM052145.1, from coordinate 3,694,151 downwards.
GAAACGGATCTCCATCTTTGCTCGAATCGGACACCTCGATGGCTGACTCGAGCTTGTTTTGTTTCACTGTAGAGGTGTCATGCTTCAAACGCGGTCGGGCTAACCCCCATATGCTACTCGACCTGTAAACTCACCCATTTTCTGCTCCACCGTAGTACTAGGAAACGTTCGATTTCCGTTTGCGCTGTGTGAGATGTATTTCTTTAGACGTTTCGATTATGAATGCATCAGAGTCGAAACATTATTCCAGGACATTTTTTCTGGACCCTTAATGGAACAGCTGCAACAAAGCAATTTAATTATTGCCAGGTGTTTATTTGGACTTCGTGCGATTTGGTATAGGAACGAGTAAGCAAATTGATTGAAAAGTTTCTGGCAGGGAGCATCCTCGCAGGCTTAGCGAGAAGGAGATCTGAAATAGGTCACTTTGACCTGTTTGATGATTCCAGTGCTACTAAATATTGACGAAGAACCTACACTCCAGAACTCGTTGCTTCTGCAAGGTCGCACGAAATTCTAAAAATATAAATTTAGTTACTTAGACACCAAATCGCACAAATATCATACTACTTTTAGCAGCAACAATAGTGTTATCTTATTACTTTTTGCAGTAGATCTAGTATTGTCCAGTTTTGTTGTTATAACAGCCTAAAATCAGAAATTCATATGTTTGGAAACCGATTTCTGTAAAGACGCCTCCAACATTATGGAATAAATTTATTTATTTAATATCTCAAGGAAATCTTGTTGCTTTTCGGGTACTGCGGCGTGAGTGCCGAATATTTTTCGCGTTTAAGGAATTCGCGAGGCGAGGCGTTTGCCCGCGTTTCTTTAAATTCGTAATTAGACATTGTTCCCTGTTCCACATTGGATGAAAGTGTAAAAAGAGTCGCGAACGTTTCCGAGGAACTGCATTAACGTTACCGTGGCCTGCCACCGGCCAGTCGCAGAATCTGTGTCAAGTGTGTGTAGCCGAGATCATGAAACTCGACGCGTTCCCTGTGTGTCGATGGACACGAAACTCGCTGTTCCTGCACGTTGTTGTACGCACCCTTGTTTTCTATCTAAAATACTTTTAGGATTTTTCTGTTTTTCGATTGTTCGACGGTCGCCGACCCAACGAAAACAGGACTGCGTGGTTTCGTTTTATCGCTGATATATTCGTTGGTCGCATTAAACAACATTTTTGCGCCTGATGCACGTCGGCCATTCTTCAGGAGACCCTTTGTTCCAGGAGATAGCAACACGGGATTGCACAAACGTAGCATTTATGAGCACAATGGGGTCGTGTGTTCGCAGAAAAGGGCCCTTTGCATAGCTACCGTCGTTTTTGCGATACTTTTCGCCATATCATTCATCATTGCCTTCGCGGGACCACAAAATGGTATTGTCGACTTTAACCATTTATTAATGATAATTAATTATATATATATAGTAATCTATATACTTCACTGTTCAACTCCTTGCCGCATGATTTATTTCATAGCTAGAATATTCACAGTTCCTTTCACGCTACTAGCTTCAGTGAACCTAAAAATTTATATTTACTGTAATTGATACAATGCTTATCAGCATAACGTTCGAAGAGATTAGAATTAACTTCAATTAACAGAGTAGAGTGTAGAATTCACTTCAATTAAAATCCTATGCGTCATTTTAAACAGATGATAATATAACTTCGTTTCGAGCGAATATAAAAATATTACTATCCGTTGAATATTATTAAAATGCATCGTAAACCATCTTTAAGATGATGAATTAAGGTTCTACGTAGTGCATATACTTTTTTTTATGGCTAAACGTCTGTAATAGAAAAGTAGAATTTCATTTGAATTTACAAGAACCGATGCACATATTTTTGCTTATAAAAAAATGCTTTTTGAGCCGATCAGTCTAATTCTACGACGGGTGTCCCGTAAACGTCGTATCCCTTTTTTTCTGTTTTAATGAGTCCTCGTGTTTAATTATTGCAGACTGCCCTTGCGCTGGAAAAAAGCCAGCTACACTGGAAATCGAGGACGATGAAAAAAGCAGTGAGCCTCTTGCAACTAATGGAGAGGTACAGTCATTTATGTTTGTTTTGTTGGCTGTATCATCATAATCCTAAAGTAGAGCAAAACATGTATGCGCATACCCGGGCGCACATAGTCGCGACATAATGCTGGGATAATTGAAATCATGCGTCGCCGTAAAAATCTGAAACTGTTCTGGCATAGGTAATTCGATGCAGCTTTCCCGGCGGTAGTATACACTTAATTAGTACAAAAACAGGAAAACAAAATGTCGTATCTTCGTTATATTTTCATTTGTGTTGGGTAGCATGACAATAATCATTAGGTAGAACAATGTAAATTCTATTGGACTTCAATTCGCGCACGTTCAATAATAACAAGAATATAAATATGATTATGAATATGATTATGAATATGATTATTCGTATGTTTTGCTAATATTTAATTAAACTATTTCGTAGTAATGAAATGTTTAATATTCATATTCTTTCTCGTACAGAAATTTCATAATCGTGGTATCCTTGAACGGAAATGTGAAATTTTTACGCAGGATTAAATTGCAAATGATACCTAATTCGTTCGAGCCAGCAATATTTATGATTGCCATTGTGCTCAGACGGGGACGAATGAATATTCACGGAATCAGACGCCGGGAAGCATATAAAACGGGCGACAGCGATTCGAATAAGCACACATAGCATGTACACATGCACGATACTTGTTGTATTCAAGCTTGAAAGTCTTCATCTAAAGCTGAACATGACTGTGAAACATCTTGGCGGGAAATCAATTGCGAGACACGACCATAATTCAAAGCGCAAATCTGACTGCCCGGCTAGTTATAGGTTATTCTTGGATGCATGGGAAGTGCATTGTGGGGATGAAATGCACGGGACATGCACTTCTATAGCCGCACCGGGCAGATCTCGATGTAAATTTTCTAGGTCTGTAATCTTGTAACTGAAAGGTACTCGAAGCTTGCGTTTCCGTACGGAGGGAGAACGAATCATTGTACTACTGACAATAGTAATTCTATTTCGTTCAGAAATAAAACGAAGGCTATAGAAATAAATTCGCAAACATTTTCACTTCTTTTCTGGAAGTCTTGTAATTCTTTTATTTCAAGGAATAAAGGTTTTAGATTTCGACGAGTGAACTGCGAAAATTAGGCTGATGATTTGAGTCGTCAAGGTTTATGCTTCCATTGAGGTTTACATTTAGGTGTGTCTCAAAGTTCTATGTTTTAATTGACGGAATTGTTTTAGGTTTTCCCCTGGAATAACGTGAGGCTACCAAAGTTTGCCCATCCCACTAGGTACAACATTACCATCCATCCAAACCTTACCACACTAGAAGTAAAAGGTACGCGTGTATGTTCGTTAGAATTATTTTTTAATATTCCACAAACGCGTCGTCCCCATACGAGAAATAATTGAGAATAACGCACATATTCCCTGTATCGGAAATGAATTTTTTCAATACACTTTTCTACACAAGAGGAATTTTAATAGTAATATTTGAACTTAATTTTAAAGGAGTCTCAAGTGTAGAATAATTTTTATTATTATTGCTGATTCATACTGAAATTATATAATGTATGATAAAGCTAATATATTCGTTTTAATTTGCAGGACAGGTCACGATCGAATTCTATGTCGATAAAGAGACCAACTATATCGTCTTCCATAGTAAAAATTTGACAATAAATGAAAAGGTAAACTACTATTCCTACAAAGCAACATTTTCTACAAAGTTCTATTTGATGATTCATCTGTTCGCTTCAGTAGTTGAGTTCCGTGGTAAACGTAAATATTTCCATTCGATTTCCAGATGGTTCAAGATCGTAAAGGCCATAGATTAAAAATCGCGAAGCTTCTGGAGTATCCGAAACATCAGCAGCTGTATCTGGAGCTGGAGGAGAGTAAATTTCGGAAAAGGGGAAACTACTCGGTGCACTTAAGGTTCACGTCGAAGCTGACCAGTGAACTCGAAGGGTTCTACCTTAGCAGCTATGTCACCCCGGAAGGAGAAAAGAGGTCGGTCTGAAACCCTAATCAATCTTTCGTTTAACACTAGGTTTACTAGGTCAAAATCACGGGTTCTAATATTTTTAATTTACATTTATTAAGATTCTAAAGACTCCACGAGAAATTATTCAATAGATTTATTCCTTTGGGTATATTTTATTAGCAAAAATGGCTAAAATTTGGGCAGCACATTCTTATTATTTTTATAAATATAAAATAGTCACTGTTAGTGCTCCGTAAACCTAGTGTTAACGAATAATACGTCTTTTATTTTTCAAATCAGTTTATGACGTATTTAATTTTATATCTTTATTGCTACTATTTTATGCATTATATATTACTTTAGATTCTGTACCAGTAGGATATGCATATTGTACATGGCTGCTGTGTTTTGCAATTAAGGCACACAATTTTTATTTTGCTTCCACAGTCTGCTAATACTTTTTTCTTTAAATGTTATATTTTATTTTGATTTTCGATCACAGGTACTTGGCCACGACGCATTTTGAGCCGACGTACGCGCGCTCGGCGTTTCCATGCTTTGATGAGCCGCAGTTCAAGGCCAAATTTAAAGTATCGATATTCAGGGATAGATTCCATATTGCGCTGTGCAATATGCCGGTGATGAACACCGAAGACGCGGGATTTTACATGGGAACGGGACTTGTGAGTACGAAATCGCTTTTTAAATTTCTTTCTACAAGTATCGCGTATGTATCGAACTTTGTAACAGCTGTTATCTCTCTCTAGAAGATACGATAAAAACCGATCGGTGGTAAATTGACTGATAAACGTGGGACATTATTGCTCAAACTAAACACACCTGTCACCCCTCGTTCTTTGGTTTAAAACATCTTGTTACAATCGGTCTCGAAAGTATTCAAACATTATTGACATAAAATACAAAATTTTAATAAAGCTTCAATTTTAATACAGACAAAGATATACTATAATAAAGTATAATTTTTTTTTATTATAAACAAGAAGGAGTTCTGACTTCCTCTCTCCGGTTAAATAATAAAAAAGAATAGATGCCACAGAAATAATCAACAAATGACACCTGTAAGATTGAAGCTGCATTGCTCAGAAATGTTCGTCGTGCAATTAATTTATTGAGACTGAGATTAGATTAATACGAGATCGTAGCGTAAGGTGAAAACACTATTGTCAAGTAGTTAGTGATCGTTGTTACTATCGCCGATCGCTTCTGCAAACGAAATTAAACGAAGCAGAAAATTCACGCGGTGTTTACGCTGAACTGATTGCATTGTCCTATTAATGCGAACATATTTCTGACGAGATCGATGTTCTCAGCTGCGCGATGACTTCCAAGAATCCGTCGACATGTCTACATACCTGGTGGCATTCGTGGTGTGCGACTTCAAACGAGTCTCGGAGCTGACGAAGAGAAACGTTTCCGTAAGCGTCTACGCAGCGGAGGCGATGCTTCCACAAGCGCAATATGCTGTAAATACTGCTGCTCGTACAATTGATTACTTTGAATCTTTTTTCGGAGTGTATTACCCGTTACCTAAGCAAGGTACGTACCAGACCTATTACAGACCAACAAACACTCTCCGCGAGAACAATTTTACGCACAATTTTACGCGAGTTGTGAATCGGTTCTCTTAATCCGGTCTCCAGACAAATTGTCAATTTTTCCTGAGCGTATCTGCACTGCGACGGCATTCTTTTTACATGCTTGCACGCTCCGCAAATAAACAAACGAGTCTAGGAATTATAAACGTCTGAACGCTTCTCTCGTTTTGGCTCTCAAAATATCAGATCTTTGAAGCGGGCGTGTTCTGGCTCGTAGCGATTGACGCATTGATATTAAGGTACATACTTAACTGTACGAGAACGTCTAAAAAGATCGATCCTGTTGACCCTTTGAACTTGCGTCGTCGGTAATCTTAGATCCGTAAAACGAATGCTCCTTTTGAAGAGATTGTAGTTGTACGTCCAACAATTCTGAAACACAGTAGAAGCTCGATTATCAGAACGACTGTCTGAGAAGTATCATTACACTGTAGTTTGTATTGTAAGCTCGCCATGGGAAGAAAACGTACATGCCAAGTAAAATTGTATCAGTTTGAGATCCTTTGAGTAATAGTACCATACGTCGGGCCTGGGCTACTTGCGACTCGCGAGCCACAGACCACGCCTCTCCTTACTCCTGGGTCCCCCCACCAAACTCCTGCGGAGTGTAGATGCACGCACAAACATGAAATATTTGGTAGTGGGGGAACCTGTTCACTGGTAGTGGGAGTTGTGAAGCGACGGCGGGGAAGAAGTTGCCCGGGCCTGCTGTAAATTTAAAAGTGCACTGCGGATATTATGCATTAAAATGGGACTGTAAAATTTCAGACATTAAAAGGTTTACACGAATTTAACGCTAAAACTACCGGATGATTTTTCATTCCGCAATTATTAAAATTTTAGAAGCGTTTTTGTGAGAAATTTTATAGCAGGAATTGCATGAAAAACTTTGTAGTGATAAGAATATATATTGTTTCCAATTCGTGGAAATGATTAAAGAAAGAAAAAGAACTGTATGAGTCTTCTGTTTCTGTTCTTGGAATCGATGCAGAACATTTTTATCTTACATAAAGATCCGCAATCTATAAACAAATAAGTCATTTGAAAGTGGTTCAAGTCAGAACAGTTGATCGTTGAACAAAGAAGCGTTAAGCAAAGATTCTATGAAACATGACAATTATTTTATTGAACGACCAATTCGTGAGATGTGGTGTTGAGCCGAGCAAATATTGACTTACACCACTTTCGCATTAAACGGCCGATTTGTCAGTGTAAGAGCGACCAGTTGATTAATGAAAGAGATGTTTGATAAGATCGCTTTCTAGGAGAACACAATTCTGATGTTTCCGGCAGATTTGATAGCGATTCCCGATTTCGCCGCCGGCGCAATGGAGAATTGGGGCCTAATCACGTACCGAGAGACATCCATACTATACGACCCGCAGGAAACTTCTACGGGGGCCCATGAATGGGTCGCCGTGGTAGTAGCCCACGAGCTGGCCCACCAATGGTTCGGCAATCTCGTCACCATGAAATGGTGGAACGATCTGTGGCTGAACGAGGGGGCGGCCAGCTTCTTCGAATACAAAGGAGTAAATCATATCTCACCGAAATGGAGCATGATGGATCAATTTATTTTGTATAAGACTCAACCGGCCCTCGATCTCGATGCCTTATCTAGCAGTCACCCCATAAGCGTGCCGGTGAAGGATCCAAACGAGATCGAAGCTATCTTCGACGACATCAGCTACAGCAAAGGAGCTTCCATACTTAATATGCTAGAAGGCTTCCTCTGCGAGGACGTTCTGAAGAGCGGATTGAACGATTATCTGAGGACCCACGCGTATGGGAGCGCAGACACGAAGGATCTCTGGGCGGCTTTCACCAGGAACGCGAATCACTCCTTTGACGTGAAAGTACGTGGAAAAATGTAGACAGTTTAGTCACTACACTTTGTGCATCTCTGCATTCTGAATATTTTCAACGGCACTGCAATGCACAGAGTCCAATTTTCACTTCTGAGCCACGATTGCCACTGAAAATAAGATTCCACTTAGAATTTTCCTACGAAATTAATTCAAACACAATTATTAACCAGTTAACTGTACGAGTATACTCGTCGATCTGAAACTCTATTGCCGTGCAGTTAACGTTCATGAATTGTTAAATTCTTATCGACTAAAAAAGTAATTCTTTCTTATTTAGCTTTACAAGGGCTTTGGCTTTTATAATCCAAGAGGGATTTTTCAAATTCAATTCCACAGTTGACTGGTTAACATAATTATTACAGAAACGAATAATAGTTTTGTCCTACTTTCATTAGAGGAGATTCTCCTTTTAGATTTTTTGGAAATAAGCAAATTCGCAGTGCAGACAATCCTAGTACATGTTTTAATCTGGTAAAGGTGTTGTTAGTAAGTGAAAATGATTAGAAGCGTCGGTGGCTGATGGAAATGATTGTGTTCGCAGGCTATCATGGACACATGGACCCAACAAATGGGTTTTCCACTGATCACGATCACACGTGACGGGAACACGATCACGGCAAGCCAGAAACGATTTCTGCTTTCACCGAGAGAAAACGATACCGAATTGTTGCAACCAAAATCGCCATTTGACTACAAGTGGTACGTCCCGTTGAGCTACTACACAGACAAAGAACCGCGCAAGCTTCACAACGTGTGGATGAATTTAACCGATGGTAACATATACAGGACAATTATAACGAACATTTTTATCTGAAACTATTTAGAGCCATCAATGTTTGCTGTACCTCCGGCAGAATTATTAGCCAATAATTTCTTTCGGTTCTCGATTGATCGTTGATCAGTCATTCGTTGAACTTCGAATGATACTTATTAGTCGTTGTATTCGGTTCTTCTGAAAGGTCTATCTCATTTCAAATGTTAATTTTGTTATTTTCTTTTTTAGTCAATTATAATACACTATTGTCAATAGTGTCTCACGGTGGCGCGCAACTCAATTTCTCGCCATTTTTTAACAGCATATTTTACCAATATTTTTTGAAGAAAATAATTAATACATCTTTAAGAAACTTCGTGCATTATTATTATGAAATCTGCAGAGACTCTTCAATGAACAATGCAGTATACGCATTAAATTCGTGGACCTGCATTAAATGTGTATTAAATATGTAAAACCTTGTAAAGAAAATGGGATAGATCTTTCCCGTAAACCGAATACATTAACCAACGAATGAGAAGATAAATCGCACCAAGATTTCCATGGACGAATGAATTTATTGTCTGATAATTTCTCACGCTCCGAAGATTGCATTTCACACGAGGTGAATATCATTGATATTTCAGTAACATTCGAGATACCCGAGGACGTCCAGTACATAAAATGCAACGTGAATCAAAGCGGATTCTACCGCGTCAGTTATCCAGACGAAATGTGGAGGACGATCATTGATACTCTGATGAACGATCATACACGGTTCAGTCCAGCCGATCGCGCGAATCTGATCGACGACGCGTTCACATTATGCGAGGCTGGCGAGTTGAATGCCACCATACCGCTCGAATTGTCGCTTTATCTTCTAAACGAGAGGGATTACGTACCGTGGGCCACTGCGCTCGGGTACTTGCACTCTTGGAAAGGTAGACTTAGCGAAAGTCCAGGATACAAGAGATACATCACGTTCCTGAAGCAATTGTTAACTCCGGTCACGAAGTATGTCGGTTGGGTTGACGAGGGATCCCACCTGAAAAAGTGAGTATTAATTAGACGATGTAAAATATTCGTTTGTCACGTACACTTGTCTTCATAATGAATTTTTAGTCAATTGATCCTGAGATTAAAGAATGATTGTATGATCCTAATAAAAGTTATTTTAGTTACGCGACTAGGCAAATTTTCTCCATAAATAAAGTATCTCCCAGTAACGATTAGAAGAAACACAAAAGAGTAAGATTACTATAAGGTTTATGTTTAACCTATTAAGAAAAGAAAGAAATTTTTATTTTACTCCAGTTTAGTAACGTCTTCGTAATTGTACTTGTTCTGATCGAAGAAATATAAAACATTCGCTGATAATATTTGTATAAGTCGTTGCAAAAAGTACGTACACTATCTAATATTATCTAGATTCTATTTGAGAATGTGGCCATAGAAACGCGTACAAGTATTCCACGTAATAAAATAGAAATTGACCCCGGCTGGTCTGATCAAAACCGTCCCGTTCTACTGCGGCGAATGCTGACTGACGCAGTTACATATTCTTTGTACTTTCTGTTCGCGCAGATTACTGAGAATCGCAGTGCTACAGACAGCTGTAACTCTGAAGCTAGACGATGTTGTAAAGCCTGCGAAATCTCTCTTCAAGAATTGGATGTCGAAGGGTGAACGAATTGCTCCAAATATTCGAGACGTTGTGTACGTAGCAGGTAAGCTGTAACGATCTTACTTTTTCTAAAAACGTGCACAAATATCTAAGAAAAATATTTGTTTTTAAAAGTTCCGCGACTTAGGGAAAATTAAGAAATTAAAAATGACAGGTTCCGGAATTCTAAATTCGCAATTATATCGAACTTGTGAAGATGCACGAACGAGAAATTATTCAACAAATTTATTTCTTTGGGTATATATTGTCAAAGAAAAGGCTAAAATTTTGAATAGATACATTTTCGTTATTTCATAGGCATATTTAGTGCCCCGTAAGGAATCTTTTTATCGTCCTATCGAGCAGATATAATTTTTTATAATTTCGAAGTTGAACAGTCCATTGCTACGGGCAGCGATTTGAAAAGTACGTCTGCTTGCAGGGATCAAATTCGGTGACGAGGAAGAATGGAACTATTGTTGGCAGACTTATCAAAATACTCAAGTACCTAGTGAGAAGGAAATAATGTTGCAAGCGTTGGGTGCAACGACAGATTCGTGGTTGTTGCAACGGTACCTTCTGCGTTCGTTGGACCGAGACATTGTCAGGTCCCAGGATGTGGAAACGGTCATAGCCTCGGTTGCCAGCAATCCTGAGGGCAAGTTTCTTGCGTGGCGACACATCAAAGCGCATTGGCCGCAGATACATGCTTTGTTCGGCAACGGATCGCTGACGATGGGCGGACTAATCTCCGTTGTCACCTCTAATTTCTTTACGGAGTACGATTACTACGAAGTACGCGAAAAACATGTTACAAAAGTTCTTTCTCCTCGGGCAACTATTTCAGGTTGCCTCGGAAACCTCGGTTCCGCTTTCTTCGATTATCTGAATTGATTAACGCTTCGATATTCTTTTCGGTACGCGGGACTGACGCGACATTTTGTTGGCAATTTAGGTGTCGGAGTTCTTCAAGAACATGGACGTTGGCAGCGGGCAGCGGGCTCTGGAGCAAAGCCTAGAGAAAATCAAGTTCAACATCCACTGGGTGAAGGAGCACGCGGAGGTCGTTGACAGATGGCTCATAGACTACATAAACTACGCGAGTTAACCCCTTGCTCAGAGGGAATGGGAGAAAAATGACGCGGAACTATCATTCAGTCATTCCGTGACGATGCTTACGTTTTTCGTGGTCCTCGTCGACGCGCGATAACGCGCGCACGATCCACGACGATCCGAAACGAAAAAGTAAGATCTCTGTCGTCCGTACACGAGGTAATTGAAGAAAAAAAAAATCATTTATTTACCACTTAGATATATAATTCGCAGATCAAAAGAAAAAAAAAAATATATATATGACCCATTTCCGTCATGCGCGTCGAACGGTTACTTTCAGCGGGCGATCGCCTCGGACCGACTCCTACGATGAACGGAGGAGCAGTTCGAGATTTAAAAACGAAACCACTCCCCGCCCCATAAAAAAAAAACACGTAACAAAAACGACAAAAAAATATATATATATTTGCCCTTAAACCGAAAAAAAAGAGAGAGCGAGACAGAGAGAGAGAGAGAGAGAGTGAGAGAGGAAGAAAAATTTTGCCGCGCGAAATCTCCGCTGCTGGAAAGAATCATTCGACGCATCGAAACAAAGCCGAATTGTTTATATGTAACACATTATACACCGATTTATACGCACTTTCGAAAGTATTTATTTATTATGCACGCAGTGCGTGCAGATTGGATTACTATGTATAAAGAATGAAATTATAGAGAGAAGAGAGACAACGTTGTTCCTAGGATAGTCGCTAACCCACCATTTTTCCGAACAAAAGAAAAACGACGAAACCAAAAAAAAAAATAGAAAGAGAAAAAGAAGAAGGAGAGAAAGAGAAAGATAAAGAGGGGCTATCGACAAACGCCTGATAACGTTGATACTTTAGTCTCCTAAATATAAACTATACTTTATATTACAAGGAGTGACAGTAGTCGTCTCCACGTGATACTCAACCCCCAATTTCTGATCCATCCAGTACACTAATCGAACAGAGTGAAGTGAGCTTGCCGAGAATTCGACGGAACGATGCTACTGAAACACGATTTCGCAAAACAGTGATAAGCGCCGCAAACACAGGGGTAGAATTGAACGAAGTGTCGACGATTCCAAATCATTTCTCTTGGCCTATAGCGCGCACGAAATTTCAAACGATCCCTCGATCGCAAACTTATGTTGATTTACCTTAATCAATCTATTTACACGTCGAACGTTGCCAAAGATCGAGACCGACCGGACTGCGGATTCTACGAGTTTTTCCCAGAAAAGAAAAACATATTGGAGACTTTAATTTTTCGCTGAAATGATTCGAAAGAAATGTTCACTTAGCTCTGATTTCTTGCAAGACCATGATTTCATGCAGACCATTTTCATCTCGAGAACCACAGTCCGGGGATGACTATTACGATCGTAAACCAAATCCTTGCGTAAAGACTCGATCAATTCGCAAAATTGCAGAGCACAATGGCAGAGCCGTACAGCGTCGGTCGCTCTACTCAAATTTTCGCTACTTTTGGTAAAAATCGAAAAAGTAATTTATAGTACAAATGGTACTTATTGTCTTAAATACGGGGGTCAATCATTTCCCGAAAGTTTTATCGTAATGATTAAATCATTCACAGGGATAAAAATACAAACTTGTCCAGTACCAACTACTTAGCAGATTGTAGGGTCTACGTAATCGATAATGTTAGTAAAGAAAATATTTAAACGGCGAATTGAGAAAATCCAAGGGACTTTAATCATAGGAAAGAATTTTTAAAGAAGTTCAATAAGCTGGTCATTACTATAAGACAAGCACGTGGAAAATGTGTTGCGCGATTTACAAAGTAAATTGCAGAAACCGGGGCGCACGTATACCTAATAGTTGTATAAACAATGTACGTAGAATGACAAAATGATTGATATAACTGACAAATAAGAGGGCAGCTACGAGAAACAATTTTTATTGTACGAAACAACAGCGTAAACTTGTAACATCTTGGAACTCTGATAACGTCGACGGAAAAGATCATGATCGTGTTGCTTAGAACTATAGCATTTTCTGGATTGCTGTTCGAAACGTTAAAATGTCCTGACCTTGCATAACTATGGTCTTTCATACAAATCCTAGATGTACTAACAGTCCTGGCTGCACTTATTGTTAATACAGACGAGGATCTTTTCAAATATTTTCCTCGGATCGCATTCGAAGTCTGAAGTACTGAAAAAGAGAAACAGGTACCGATCTTTTATTGTCTGAATAATCGAATGATTCGAGGAATTAGAATGTGGTCAGTGCGTTTGCCTCCAATCACACTAATTTATATAACGAGGTTTTGGTTCACGATCGGCAATTCGAAGATCGGTTGGCTGCGCCCGCAAGATGACAGTGCGATTTGCTGTAAATACCCGGCGAGGGACGACGTTATGTTTGCGTTAGAACCAATCAAGTAAACATAGAAACTTCCCGGAGCGATCTTGCGAACAACAAATGGTTCTTCTAAAAGTAGCATATCAACATGATAGAAGGTTGGCGGATCTTTGTTGGCCGAGTCTTTGTCGAGAAGCGGAGTTCTATAATTGTTCCCTCCCATGGAAATGCTGATATAATCGGACAAAGAGTATTTGGCCTCGGCGAAAAAAAAAAGAAAAGAAAAGAAAAGAAAAGGAAAACCGAACGTATTTGCGAGGATTGTATATGTCCCTCGACGATAAATACACCAGAGGAGAAAAAGTAAAAAAATACATTCGATGTACCGTGTGTCATGTATTAATGTCGCTGCAGATTGCTGGAGGCGCGGGACACGTCTCGCGTGGAGCTGATCATTCTCCATGTAAAGTAGCATAATAGAGAATCGGATATTTTATTATGGACAAATGTATAAAAAGTTTATGTATGTAACCATGTGATGCTTTGTGTGGTGTGTACATAATAGCGTAAGAGAAGTTGTGTGTCCTTGTGCGTGATCGGATGTATTACAGAAGGTATCTAGATTGTAGATGGAGAGAAAAACAAAAAACAAAAAAACACAACAACACGTTCATGCCAAATTTCTACTGGCCTTTATGGAATATTCGTGTGATTTTGGGCGTGAAGTTCGTCGACTCGAGAATGCTAACCGATTTTCCGTTTGCTGGTCGCTCGTATTAGGTAGTTTTCCCTTGGGGTTGCATTTTACCTTATAGTAATTATCCATTGACAATAAACACGAACAGAAACAGAATGGAACGTCTCGGGGAACGGCGGGATGGACCGGGAACGATCGTGGCACGTAAATACGTAAATGTAAATACGTTTACAACGCAAAACCACCATCGTTCTATTCTCGAATAGTGGAAACACACGTGGAAATTTGTATGAACAAATTCTGTTAACTACTGTCAAATTCTTCGTTTCACTGACATACGAATGAAATCACTGTTTGATAATTGATCATTCCATTAATTCCTAATACATTTCTCTATATATGTCGCCGAGACCTGGATGATAAACGTCACGGAATTGTCTTGTTGACATGTATCGAGAATTCACTCGATTTTTAAGAGACCATTAATATGTTCACTTAGAAACACTTACAACAAAAATTCTTATACAAAAACATTAGTTACCTGGCATTATAGCAACAATTTTTGATGTCAAGTGTATTATAATGTTACAACCAAACTGCCAACGTTATGCCAGACGCTCAACCGCGTTAAATAACGATCACTATATTTACCTTAAACGATTAAAGAAAGTAAAAGCATTCGTATTACAATTCTAACTCGGTAATTATTGTTAATTGTTGTTATTTTGTTCATTGCACATGTCGCACGTCTGTTGCATGTCTAAGATGCTAGGACATGAGTGTGTATATTCCAAATATCGTTTCGGTTGTACAACAAAAATTGTTTCCGATATGTATTGTACATTCGTCTCGGTCCGCTCCATCGCTTCGTCGCGTTTCCGATAAATGAGAAATTAATTTAGCATTCGAAGGTTAGCGAACCAATTCTACTCTACGAAGGAGAACCGTAGAACACGCTAACGTTGTACATACATGAGAAAACAAGATCGAGCAGGACTGTCCTTGTTGGGACACCTTGTACGCGGGTTTTGTTCACCGGAAACCGATTTTCAACTACCGCCGCTTCCGTTTGTAACCGATGGTCGTCCGAATCCCACGAATATTTGATTTCGAATGTCTTGTCGCTAGACTGCCGACTTGATGCATCTAGAACGAGCGTGAGTGCGCGATTCAATTTCTAAAAAAATTGATAGAACAAGATACGTGAATTTCTATTCGACTACCGTTTCTAACAATCGTCTTAGAACATTTTGATCTTGCAAGATCCGCAATCTACTCATTGAAAAGTGTACCCGAACGTCGTTATTCGAACGAGAAATGGCAACGTTATGATTATTTACCACGCTAGAGCATCACCATAGAACGATCGATCGATCTCTCCGATCGAGATCCACGGACTTGCGGATTTTATGCAGTTGCAACATTCTCGGTCTATTCAAACACGATGTCATGGAATCGTTTAAATAATTAACACGTTCGCTGCCAGTATTTCTTTCGATAACAATCTCCCATAGTGTATATAACATTCTATTACGTTATACGTTCTGTGAATATCATGTTATGTGTCATAGTTGTAAATAAAAGTGAATTTGTTTACATGAAATAGAACACCGTGGTCGTGTCGCATTGGTAGCGAACGTGTTAAACAAGATCCACAATTCTCTGGAACACAATGGAACCTCTCTGTTGGCGGGAATAATTCTTCGTCTATGGAAAATCTATGTTCGCATAAATATCCGCAGTCCGGCGATCAATCGACAAACTGCCGACGATGCTTGCAACGCGAGTCTTCCGCGAGAGGATCGCGGTTACTTTCGAGATTTCAGCGAATTTTCACATGGTTTCGATCAGGATATGATTACGTTGATTCCGGGCTGATTAAGTGTTGGATCGTCGAACAAGTTACGGGTCTAACTAGGTTCGGATGATTGAGTTCGATCTAGAGACGGTCTCAATGATGAAAACACTAGGAAACAACAAGACAAATCTTAAAATTTTCTTGAAAAAAATTCTTGAAACTTGTGTGGTCGTTGAATAACGCCTTTATGAAAAGGGTGGGAAAAGAGGATTTTAAGGATCTGAAATATTAACCTGTCAACTGGGAACCATAAGCCCTTCAGTCGTTTATTATTTTCTTAATCGATAATTTGTTCTCTTTACTGTGTCAAACTATCCATACTACTATACGCTACACTTTATTAGCATTGACAAAATTACGGTCACCCCAAATCTTCTTCGTCTCTGTCTTGCGTGTTTGTAAAAGTTTACAATTAAAAATTTCAGAAAACCCGGTTAACAGATTGATCGAAACTAATGATAAAAACTTGTGGGACGATCCAACACTTCCGGTCAGGATGGTACACGCATGTTTACGTCTGGAGAAGGGAAAACATCTGTAAATAACGGCTGCATGTATCTTTTATCGCCCCTTTGAGTAGATTTTGATACACCCCCCAACAGCGAATTAATAAATCGACGCACAACTAGATACCTTACGTGTAAATAGCATATTTTTTCACTAACGGATATTCTCTTGTTAAAGATTTAACGAACGAAATTGCTCCTTCGCGTCCGCGCAAACCGGAAATGGGTTTTCGGACGCGAAGGGAGCAGAAAACCGATTGGCCTACTTTACAACATTCACATTGATATCCGAAAGTACATTGTTTAAGAAATATCTGCAACTCTCTCTCTCATTGCTTTCGTTCGAGGACAAAGGTGTCGCACAGATTGTTCATGTTCCTTTTTACGAGACAACCTGTTTGCACTTACAGTGGATAACAAATATGGCGCGCTCCGACCATTTCCGATAATGTGAGTCGAACAATTAGCATATTGATGCAGACTGGATTTTTTCAGCACGTTATGATAAACAAAAACAATACACCGATTTCAAAAATATCGTTTGCGAAAAGTCTAAGAAAAGAATTTTTTATCGCTTTCCTTAAAACGTGTTTTAACACTCCTTCAACTATAGAATTTTCCTTTTCCGTACAGTAGACTGCAATGGTAAATGATTAACGTTCCTAAACCAGTATATTATTTTATGATTAAGTGCTCAGAGATATAGAACGTGTCATTATGTTACTAGTTTAGCTTACACTACGGCAAAAAAGATCGAGTGTGGCAATACTTTTTTGATCCACTATAAGTGGAACACATCGCGAGAATCGTTTAGCGTTAAATCCATTGTTGTCCCTCTTTTAACGATCGATTGATTCGTACTACATTGTTTGATACTATACAATGGTCTAACAGTATTAGAAGGAACTCGTACTTTATTGAGGTGTTAACGAATAACATCGAATGCAAGTAAGAATACGTATGTTTCTTTTGTCGTAATCGAAAGACAAAAAAAAATGAAAAGAGGAAACGAAGAAGGCGATACGAATCGAAATCAAGCCCACTAGACGCGGAATATAAAAAAATCGATGCAAAAGTTCTACCGAAAGACTGGACATCAGAGTAATCAAGAAGAGTACATACTTATATGTATTTTAATGCAATCACAACCCGATACTGTTACGTCTTAAGAGAACGAGGCTGTCTTGCATCTCATACTTATGAATGAATTATTGATATAACTATATATTGTATACCGTTCTCTACTGTACTGTTGTCATAGATATTTTGTTGTAAAAAAAAAATACGAGATATGTACAAGCATACAAATGAATATATTATATGTTTAAAGTACGCTGCACGTGGCTTATTTGTGTGGTCGATGTGCAGAGACTCAAAGTAGTATTGAGGGATCTTTTCAAATTTGATCAATTGAACTTCCCAACGCCAATTCTCCGTTTCGATAACCGACACGCAAATTTTCAAAATTTTCAAATACAAATTTTCAAATTGTAGGAAGTGCCCGCGAGTGTCCCATTGATTATCGAGACACAAAGTAGTACGAGTTTTTAAGGCAGTGTAATTAATTGGAAAAAATTAGGATGGATTTAATTTTATATAAATTATCCGTAGCAATTTCCTATTAAGACACAGTCGCTTATATTTTATTTAAATATCTGCTTTTACAGTATAGTTGTGACAATAGGATTAATGCTATTTGTTTTACGAAAGTAACAGTTAATTCGGTTTGTAATAATAATTATTATTCAATACTTTTAGCACATGCATCGCTATGTATGATGCTCATACATGCAACAGTTAACACTGACCATACAGGTTCACTCGGAATTTTCAGTTTGTGCTTCTAATTTGGCAGACACCAGGCCTATCCTACTCTCCAATACATTTAAATCACAGTAACCTACTTCAACAATATGTTGAGCCAGGTCCAAATAATTTATTCGAAATAAATAGGTGAAACAAGTATTTTCGCAATATGTTTACATCACTGTTACTAGTACGTTTTTAATGCACTGGTAAACTGCCTGTATCAAGCTCTCCAATTATAATGATATGAGTAAATAATAACTATTACCCCAACGAGCATATAGTTCATTCGTTTCAACAACGACCTAATTTATATAGATTTGTCGTTGATATTTTCAACACCGGGCCATCATATCCGAACCTACCTCTATCAACTTCCACGGTTTGTCACACTATGGTTACAATAAAATCATTTGACTCTATTTCGCCGAAAAAATTTCAACGGTAACAGAAGTGTAAGTTCCATTACGCGTCGCGATGAATACAACTAGAGCCTCATGTTATTGCAAAAAAAAAGAAGGGACCGAATGTTTTAAGCCTGAGGGTTACGGAATTTCTCGCCTGCAAACTTGGCAGCGGCACCCAATTCCTCTTCGATGCGAAGAATCTGGTTGTACTTGGCCAAACGTTCCGAACGGCAAGGTGCGCCGGTCTTAATTTGGCCGGTCGAAAGTCCGACGACTAAATCGGCGATAAACGTGTCTTCCGTCTCACCGGAACGATGAGACACCATGGTGCCCCACCCGGCGCCCTTGGCCATTTTGTGAGCGTTAATAGACTCTGTAACGGTACCTATTTGGTTGACCTTCAAAAGCAGACAGTTGCAGGCCTTCTTCTCGATGGCTGTCTTAATTCTGTAACGAATTGAAAGTGTTCCACTCTCCATAAATTACACAGCATTGCGGGAGATGAAAAATTCATTTGGAAATTTACCTTTCGGGATTCGTGACCGTAAGATCGTCACCGACGATCTGAATGGGAGTAGCCGCGGTTATGGAACTCCACGACTCCCAGTCGTCCTGGTCAAACGGATCCTCGATCGAAACGATAGGGAATTCCTTAACGAAGTCTAAATACAAATTCTTCAAGGCAGTCGGCTCCAAGTACGTGGCCGGATCGGACTTCTCGTTCTTGAAATCTAGATCATACTTTCCGTTCTTGTGGAACTCGGACGCAGCAACGTCCATACCGATCTTAATCTTTCCTTCGTATCCGGCGACCTAATTTTGCAATTGATAAGTGAAGAAATGAAGTGTTGAGAAAATTTACATTCTGATGGTATCCTTGTTTAAGTACACTTACTTTGATGGCATCGATGATTAAATTCAGAGCTTCCTTATTTTCCAAAATGTTGGGTGCAAAACCACCTTCATCACCAACAGCGGTAGCGTCGAGTCCAAACTTCTTCTTAATACCGGCTTTAAGATGGTGGTAAACTTCGCTACCCATTTTCATTGCTTCTGTGAAGTTAGCAGCTCCTGTGGGCAAGATCATGAACTCTTGCATAGCTAACTTGTTTCCTGCGTGCGAACCGCCATTGATAACGTTGAAAGCCGGAACTGGCAGAATAATGTTGGGATTCCCAGCTAATTCCGCGATGTACCTGAAATAATTCAACAAATACATATATTAATCTTGATCTATTCTTTGGAGCTTTTTAAAACATGAAAAATTATATTCGCTTACTTATACAATGGTACTCCTTTCTTAGCAGCTCCAGCTTTACAAACTGCCAAGGACACACCAAGAAGTGCATTAGCACCAAGCTTTGATTTGTTCGGCGTGCCATCGAGTTTCAAAAGGAAATTGTCGATGTCTGTCTGCTGTGTGACTTCCAAATTTGCCTAAATAGTAAATAGATTAATAGTAGTTAATATGTTTAGCAGATGTTACTTTAAATAGGCTTTGAAACATACCTTCAACAATTCAGGTGTAATGGTAGCGTTAATGTTCTCTACAGCCTTGAAGACAGATTTTCCATGGTACTTTGACTTATCGTTATCTCGGAGTTCTAAGGCTTCATGGACACCGGTAGATGCACCAGAAGGGACTGCAGCTCTGAACAAGCCTTGCTCTGTTACAAGGTCAACCTGCAAAGAATAGGTATTAAAGAAAACTGTAACATGACAAAAATGTAGCTGTATTGCAGGACATTTCACATAACCTTACCTCTACGGTCGGGTTACCACGAGAATCGTAGATTTGACGTGCTTTGATGCTTTGGATCGGCATTGCTGAGCGGTTACTTTTAGTGCTGTATTTAGAAATTGAAAATCTAGAACGAAAAAATTTATATAAAATCAATACCATTTCTATATTTATCGTTATAATCAAATTTTTCGATAATAACTATTTAATCCCTCTTTAAGATTAACAATTAACAGATAATAAACAGTGTTAAAACATTTATTTAGCGACAATAGGAAATATTCAATAAAAACCGGTATCCGGACTTGACTTTTGCGGACAGAAATATTTGACCTTGGTGAAGGTCACTGGAGGAAATACGAAGAATATAAAGGAAAATAAATGACTTTGCGATTTAGAGGTGAGAAAGTTTTAGAAATTAATTGCGATATTGCTCGAAATAGCACGTATAATAACCTTGCAGCAAAATTTCGACACCGGACACCCGCGAATCTTGTTAAGATCATTTGTTTAGCAATCCTGAGAAAAATCACATTCGAGAACTTGCGAGTCGAATGCAAATATCTTTTACGGCACCAAATGATTTCTGACGATCAAATTTTTATGAATATTGGACGAAATTAGATGGGAATTGCTCACCTAACGTATCGCGTGACAATCCGGTCAGAGTGTTCGCAACAGAATGATGTTCTGTCCTACAGTTGACCCCGAATTGCGAACGCTCTTTATCGATTCCGAACACTTCACGTGGAAGTGCGATTGCAGAATCGAGTAGGTTAAAGTTCCTTATCGGAGATTAACGATTGAAAATGTTAATGTCTCCCTAAGATTCCGGAAAAGTAACTTGCACTATTTCCTAACAACCTTGAAATTTCAGGAGATTAAATAATGCAAGTTACGTAATACGTCGTCGCCGGTTGATTTTATCAATGAAGTTTGCTACCTGTGTTTTGCACTCCCAATGATTCGCGATACTATGGTAATTATCAATTTGAGAATGCGCAAAATTCGAAACGTAAACGTTGATAAACCGGTTAACGTCTCATTCTGTAAAGAATTCGACCCGATTTCTTGAATATTGATAGTAAATAGTAATTGAATTATTTAGTATTCATTAAAACGAAAGGCTAATGCCAGTATAATTTTTCTTGAAAGTTTATTCAAAAATATGAAATATATTTAACTATTATGTTACAATTTGTACATGTGTAATGGATATAACATCATTATGAATGAAATTATGAACGAAATTAATTATCGTATATATTTTGAATAATAGTTTGATAATAATTTCTTAACAAAAAACGTATGTGCTTTTCAAAATAAGAAATGTTCTGATATTGTAGAGAATCCTTTGCAAACAATATCAATTTAAATTTACAAATAATGATTACTTAAAATTATTTTTACATTTAATATTAAATTATTTGAATAATTATATCGATTACATACTAGTAGTTTTTCCATTAGATGAAAAACACTAGAATGTACGAATATAAGAGGAGTAGCACTTGCACTGTCAAAATAATTGAGAGGGTTGTATATGATAAACAATTGTGAAATTTTGTTGCAGGTAGAATTGTTCCTAAATTGGGTACTATGGTAACGATATTTATAAATAATTAATATATTTATCAGTTAATGAGTTTACTGAAAGGCAGAGATATTGTACCATGGAATTTTTCCACAGGTCACGTTGTAATTTAGAATTGTCTTGTTGAGATCAAAGTGTTGCACAGAAAAGCACTTTATAGGAGAACTACAAATGTAGAGAAAGTATCAATATTGCAAATAAGTGTTACATTCGTTCAGGATTCATTTAAACACTTAAATTATCTCAGTTTTTCGGCTAGTTAGACTTTTCTTTATCAGCGCCCAGTCCTCCAGGATATCTGCATCGTTCAGCATGTAAACAATGTAAGGCCCAGCAACTGAAACTGCTCTTCTCCTTTCAGTGTGATTTCTACGTCTTCTACCAGTCGAGTTTAACCATAAATCTGCATGAATATCAACATTGTTCCTATCCTCTTCCAATCTTCGAATTTTTTCTTGTAAATCATTATGAATGCAGTCCCAGATAAATTCTTTTTCACTTTCGAAATTTTGTAAAGCAGCTTGTTCCTCTGCCAGGAATTTGTTTTGAATATTTTGTAACCTATATTGTTTTAATATTCCAGCTACCTCTGTCTTTGTTTTCATATTCTCTTTCAAACGTTCTAATGGTATTAAATACTCTTCAGACTTTCCAATTCGAACTTCTCCTAATTTTGTATCTACTTGAGTAATCCTTTCTCTGTAGAGTCTGTAATTTGAATTAAAACTTGTATTATGATTTTCTTAGTTAATGCTAATTCTTCCAATTCTAATTTATGATTGAAAAACGACTTACTGCTCCTTGAGAAGTGTAAATTGCCGTTCTAGGTCTACTAAGTTTTCCATACATTCATTTCGTCGTCTTTCGCATTCATCCTCATCCATCTCTGAAGAGTCATCGCTATCGCTGTGGTCTGCACTGCTGTCGCATGACGCAGAACTTTGATTACTTTCATTGCTATCGTGTGACATTTCTTCGCCTTCTGCTTCTGATTCATCTTTCACACTTGGCATCTGTCTGGATATTAAGAAAAACTTGATGATAAAAGAAACAAATGTTCAGAACGTGAGAAAACATAGGCAATATCTTTGACGAATTTGTTTTGGTAACATAACCTCAAATATATTGTTTACTTCTCTCCGAAAGTTAATGTTTAAGCAATAATAAAATACATTTAAGTATAGAAAACATTTACAAATTTTGATACTAACGCCATAACAAAATAAAAATCCGTATTTTGATAATAATTATTACTGTGCAAACAGAAATTTTTACTGAAAATGTTTCCGGAAACTACACGAAGGATGTAGTATTTATATAACTAAAAAAATATAGCTACGGGTACTATTTAAATAATCAATATTATACTTACTGTGAAATACCTATATGTTTAATTATATAATAACTAAATATATTTTATATCCAATTAATGCCTGTCAAATTTAGTATGAACACAACCAACCATTCGTGTTTGACCATGTGAACTACAGAGAGTTTGACCAGAAGCGAAACTCTGGTATATTTTGAGAACACGTGGGCGCATGCGTGCAGGAATGGTCTAAAACAATTATTTTTATATTTATATTTGCGTATTAAGAAATTTGAGCAATTGCATACATATATTACGTTATTGTGCAGTATTTAACAAAATAATACAAGCATCCAACAGAGCTAAATCAAAATAGAAGCAATTCTTACCTCGGTCAGTCGATTGACCTTTGGGTCATCCGAGTGGAGTGAACAATTGTTTTGATCGTCTCAGTATTGCAATTGACAAGTGCGCATTCCGCTGCAAAACATTATCAAATAGGTTCTTACTAAATCTATTCGAGGCAAAAAGGCAGTGAGCGTGGAATGCAGTTCGCTGTCAATGAAATCGTTATGTTCATTGAAGTATTAAACATTGAAAACTTTTACAGTAACAGTAAGTGGCTTTCGGACATTTCATTTTCGCGGATTGTTTAAGAATTTTGGAATAGTTGTTCTAACCTATTGTTACATTTTAGTATACGCATACACGATACCAATATAAACAATGCTATTTGCGCTGCAGAGTTCCTATTTTATAGAGACTTGTTAAATTTCTATTGGAACGTTTATCGAGAGAAAGTTTATAAATACATAAATTATAAATATGCATACTTCAGGAGATTTTGTTTTGCATGGAGGGGACAGAGAATTTGCAAATAGACAAAAGCTATTATTTGACAAACTGTCAGATGCAGAGCAACTGTGTCATAGGACTAAGTCAGTCATTGAGACCGCTGATGATAATATGGTTGTTGATGAAATAGATGATACTCAGATTATAAGGTCTGGTTTAAAACGAAAATATGAAACAAGACGATTCCGTGGTAAAGAAAGTATATTTAAGCGACCCGAAGGTCCTGCACCACGTGCGCTCAACAGAAGTATACCAGATTATCACAAGAATCCTCATAAGTGGATGAAATATAGCTTGGATGATGTATCTAACGATGACATGACTGAACAAAGCAATACCAGAGCTGCTTTATCATTCTTGAACGAACTAAGAGCAAGAAGATCGGTAGAACAAATGGAAGACACAGAGAAAATGCATGTATCCGACCTTTCAACCGAAAAGGAACCATCTAAGATAGTTTTTAAATCAAGAAAGATTAAAACAACTTCAGAAGTTCAGTACAAAAAACCAGAAAACGATACTGAGGAAACCTTCAGCAAGCCAGTGATTGTTGATCATGATAACAAACCAGTTTTCAGAAGTAGTAAAATTATTATGCCAGAGTATGTTGTTGGACAGAAACAAATAAAAAAGGATAAGAAAAATAAACTGGCGCACATATCGAAAATAGATCGTTTGAAACAACTTAAATTGGATCACTTAGAAGAATTGGATGAAGAGCAAGATTAAATGTTTGACATTATTTTAATACATTCAGTTAAGCATATACATATATACATTATTAGCTATTTCCCTTTATTGATTAATGTACCTTGAATGTAACAATAATAAAATACTAACGGAAAGGAAATGAAGGTGCTCGCATCTGAGGTTTCAGTGCCTCAACCAAAATACCATATGTTCGTTCTAGTGCAAATGATTCTTGCCGAAGCCCTCATAAGGCGCTATGCAATCACAGGCATGGATCATCTGTTGCAGAGAGGATATGAGAGAGCTCACGCCCGAAGTTTTTCTGCCTACATTATTGTCAATATCGATCATAGCCAGATTTAGTGTGAAACGGAACCTTTTAACAAATCATACGCCTCGTCTTTGCTTTCATATCTTCTCTGTTCGCTACATAAAGTCTTAAAATAGCGCCATTTCACGTTGTGGCAAAATGCTCAAACTGGTAGACAAAATGACCGACTGTCGATATTCCTTTTAGAAACTACTGGTGTCGCTATCTGATAGCAAAATTGAAAAGCAGGAGACGAGATGTGGGAATACGCCAGTGACCTTATGGAATTAAGGAAAAAAGTTAAATTAAATTAATTGAACTTCTTCCTTAAGGAATTCTTATAATCATTCAGCAAGCAGAGATATTAATTTTATCAGTGTATTTAGTTCGATAAATTAATGCGTGCAAATATTTATGGATTAAAAGGTATTCTGTATTTGGAGTTCTATTACTTATTTTTATTAAAAAATTAGATGGAAATGTGGTCAAGGGGGTGTTTGTTGATATCATTACCGAAAGAAATGGTTATAAACATTGAACAGCTAGAAATAACAAATTTATCGATAATTGCTATCACGGCGATCGAGATCTACCGAAATTAATTAGGGTGGGGGAGTTGCGCACCGCGCAACCGATCTCAGCGGCCGCGCTCGGTCAATCAGTCGATGTGCGCACTCAGAAGGGAGCGGAAGTGTTGCGGGATTACTATTTATCATCAGTCATTTCGAAAATTGTGAACTTTTGTATTAGGAGAACATGATATCGAAGGAGGTATCCGAAATCCAGTAGTTCAGGTCAACGGAAAGTCAGTCGCTCGAAAATTTTCTAAAAGTCAGTAGTACAAGTCTACGAAAAGTCAGACGGCCGAAATTCCGCGATATAAAGGTTTACAGGTAATGTGGATTGCGCCTCGGTAACCGTGTTATGGTAACACATGGTAACGTCCAGTAATTTAGCGTCTTGTCCGTGATATGATTATCACAGGGCGGTACGTCTTCTTCTTTACCCCGTTTGTGACCTCGCCTCATTAGTTGCTTCTCTGTCGATGATGTTGTTCGAACAGTTTCCATGTTTCACAAGAAGATGGCGCCCTTTGAATTGTCTGCTTTTTTCCAACAACAAATAGATTTTTTACAATTGACATTAAATATTGCGTACTTACATTATCAATTCAGATGATGTATGACTTCAAACGACTCTTCCATAAGCTGCAAAGGGGACTGTAAAACATAACAAGCGATCAATACAAAGTACTTTCTTTAATTACTTTGTTCATTAAATTACAATAAAATTCTACAACCGAGGCTCTACGTTTTGAGAAAATTGGATTTACAAACGATTGGATAAGTGAACATGTCAAAGGAATATCTATGAACCGAATGATTTCGTGGAATAGAGTTGCATGACTTCGAACTCTTTCCAGCAACGAAAGTTACGTTCTCTCGTTAACTTCGAAGTACATACACAGATTCATAGTGTATATTACATATCCGGTTATTTACAAAAATCATTTCAGACTAGTACGAGTTGATGTCTTTCTTTTAAGATGCAAATATTTATGAGTAATGTTCAGTCATACACACGAAATGCTTCATTTACATATATTGAATTGAACGTTCGATGATTTATACGATGACAAGCGCTCATTTGCTCTCATTCAGAGTTTCATTCGAACTGTAGAGATCTACGGTGTAGGGCAGATAAAGTTTTTACATTACTTTTCCTTTTCGAAAATTGTTTTACAATCCTTCAAAAATACAACAAGTGAAATTAGTGTCTTCTCATTCATTTTCTACATTACTGTTAATCGAAACGATTGAATAGCATTGCAATATCTCAAAAAATACAATTTACATTACGAATCCATTCGTTTTAACTGTTTAATCGTTTTAAAATCCTAACAATTTCATGAAATTAAGTACACGGCTTGAAAACGATTTAATGTCATTTGTTGTATGTCTAGGAAGCAGTATTAAGCCGAATCAGATACTTTTCTAAAACTAATCCGACCTTAGCACGTTACAAATTTAACTGGTTCTACCATTTTATATACAGATTTTACAATGAATGTCGGCGAATGTCCGACGAATGTCGGATTTGAATCGAATGAACAAATTGAATTATATCTTAAATAACATCTCAAAATACAAGTAGTTCGATTATATCGACTGCATTGATGCATCATAACTACATGGATTTTGAAAATTAAATTATGTCAAGTAAATCGCAGTTGTGACAATTGTAATTTTAATTCCTAGAAAGAATCTGGCAAGCAAACAATGAAATCTCATCGAAAAATATAAATTATATATCTCGTTCTATTTATCGTCGATGATCTTAATGATTAAAAGATTTTACAATAGTGATTTCTAATAAATGCATCTAGGGTCTAGTATTTACAATTTGAGTGCAATAGATTTCCGATTAACCGGTCCCTGATCATCAGATAATTCAAATACGTGTACGTATTAGTACCATTAAGAGATTGTAAATTCAATTTACAGCATGTTCTGTAAAATAAAAGCGAGACCGAGTAAAATGGAGTCTACAGCATCGACAATTGTACAGATTTGATTGCATAGAATAAATGCTCCATTAATTAACTGCAAGCTTTTCGTCTAAATGAATTCAACGAACCTGAATGGAGGAGAACAGAAAAACACTGAAAATATAAATGTTGATTCCACAATTTCCATTCTTGATCGACAGTTTCTGAACACGTATGTACATATACGGTGTATGTACAACAAATGCAATACGAAACATTCAATCATTTTTATTCTATGCACAACCGCCGGTCACAGTGTGTTATGTACAAACTTAGGTCAGACGTGTTACAATATATTGAGCTATCATATTTCTGCGGTATTTACAAATATATTCAAATCTGCGAGCCTCCATTCTGCACGATATTCTACATACATACATCGGTCACAAGCTCCTCCGTTCCATTAGTTTAAAAGTTTAAACCATTTCAACACTTGTGCACGGTTGCTCGCACACTCACGCACACTTATACGTTACGTAAAACCTTCATTTACACACTTGTTGCGCGTCTACGCGTAGAGATACGGAAACGATGCGCCTCATTACGTCCTACGAAGTACTACAGAGTAATTGTGTATCCTGTCGTATATGCGATCACATGTAATATTATACTAGTTTAATTAGGCCGAATACGTAGTAACTGATTGGACTGTTAGCGTAAATGATAAATATACCATGGGGTGCAAAGAAACAACGTCTGTTACACTCGGTGTACGAATAGTCTGTGGCCCTGCGCGAAACTAGAACCACATTTTTATCCTAATCGATAAACACTGTTGCGTCTGTACATCTTCATAATATGACAGTGCTATTGTACAAAGTAGGAAAGGTCGAACATAAAATGACACAACTTCCTTAAGTATTGTTCTTCGCGTTGTTGAAAACGTGGACTAGCACGAAAAGAATTTTGCTGTTTACTTACAATGAGATTATTATGCGCGGCCATCTTGTTCTACAGATCCAACCGGCTCGTGTTCTTCTGCACTCGGGATTTAGGGTTGAACATGAAAAGGTGAGTGACAAAAGTAAACTGTAAAATAGCAAATTAATGTAAAGAAAACATTCAAAATGTGAGAGAAAAATGATTTATACGATAGTAAATATGAGTGTAAGTATCAAGTAACGCGTTGGGTTTAAAATTGTTCGAATTCTCGTTTTCCAGACACGAAGGTCTGTTGTAAAATATAATATTCAGATAAAAATTGTCTACCAATTTTTTCCGATTTGTTTTTACATCTGCAGGCGTCGTGTTGCGAAACGTTAAAAAGCACGCGGAAGAAAATTGGCTCGCAAAATGATAAATTCGAACGTAATTCCCCGCAAAGCGTCGGATAACGTGTAACAGGCGAAATCTTGCGCGGACGAGGCACCATCGCGAGTCATTTAGGATAAATGACATTAGCGGAGGGCCGAAGCGTGGAATGAAACATGAAACGGAAACCGATCTTCATCTTTGATAATAATTACACGAGTAAGAACCGTTCCGTGAAACAATCGAACAAAAGTGCGCCGGTAAAGAGAGTTCTATCATTTCCGTTTGTAGAAATGACGGAAATGAAAGGATCTCATTTGGCTAACGACGCGTATGATTTCAGAGCTTTTCAACTTGACCAACAAAGAAAGAAAGGGGAGAAATCGATAATGTCGAGCGAAACAGATAAAGGGAAATGCCGTTAAGCTGCAGCGCAGAACGATACTGAAACTCGATATAATTAGTTCAAAATTCTTTCAAGCAATTCTGATTAGGATCAAACGTTAATTGCGTTTCCCCTTTGACGATTCTTTCCCGTGGACATCCTTATATCTCGGCGCTGCAGTTTCAACGTTGCAGGAGCAAGAAGCATGCTCTGCGACGAGTCCAAAAAATTATAAATATTTCTATACACAATGATTACAAATTTCCAGTTTAATGCAATATGAAACACCGAGCTTCGTGGCCCCTCACAGGGTATACCCTGCGGTAGCGGGGATAATTCCGCGACGTTTATCGTCCAGGCCTTGGCGACATATATACAGAAATCACTGTATACAAATCTTTTTTAAGAGTAAACTGCTGTACTTTTGGTAAAAAATGAAAGCTAAAGTTAGCGTAACTGGTTGGAATCGTTCCTTTCTCGTGACCAACGTTGCAGAGAATGTATGATCGTATATTAAACATTTAAGTGGCAGTTAAATGGACAACCATTTGTGTGTTGTTTTCGAACTAGACAATCACCCAATATAAAATCAGACTTTCAGTAACAAAGTGGCAAGAACGTTGAGAATGAACATTCGCGAATGAACTTACAAGGACACGTTTCGAAATATTTGCGGACAGCGTTTGTCGGTGTTTGTTTGCAAGGAGAAATCAGTGTGTTTGTCTGTGTGTGTGCGCGTGTGTCGTTGTGATTTCGGTGGACTGCGACGGTAAATGGCTATCGGAGCATGTCCATTAATTGATCCCTTTCGCGGATGAGATAAATGACGATGAACAGGACGAATCTTGATCCCCGAAGGATTTTCCTGGCGTAACCATTCTTTCGGCTGACGCGACTACGACAGCGCGGACAGCAGGATTATGCAGGCGGCCGCTCTGGATTGCGCGAGAAAATTCGCGCCGGTGCCCCTCGATGACATCGATTGCGCCGTGTTGTCGATTCTTCGCGGTCGTACCTGGCTGTCGACGCTTTTCCGTCCTTTCGTTGCCATATTGTTCTCCAGCTCGTTGTAACCGCCGCCGTTGCTTGCCCTGCCGTGGATCCGCGAGTCTGTGGAAAAAAGTGATCGATCCATAATCAGACAACCGTGATTACCGCGACCCAATTACCGCGAATTCGGGACAGCTTGGCAGTTTTTGGTTTGCTACGTTTCAGCACAGTTCGCTGCGAAACTTCGTCCGCGCGAATGTTTTGGACATTTGCCGGATGTACAGTTGTTTGCTAATTCACGGCTCTTCCTGATTCGAAGGTGTGCATCCAGATGCATCCAGACGCATCAAAGGTGTGCGTTCAAATGCGAATATGGTTGTACTGTGTGTTTTTTCACTTGCAAAATAATAGCAAACAGAGAACGTTTCCTTTGGAATTATTTTAATTCCATTTTTATACAATGTGAAACAAATTTTCTGGACATTTTCTGGACATCTTTTTGCCAATTCACAATTTCTCTATCAGAAAATTATTTACAAAATCCTTAAAATATTATACTGTATTGGTATCTTCAAATTGTAAGCCAGAATAGTATTACCGAAAAGTGCATAAACAAATCTTCTATTGAAAAGCTACTCCACGCTGAGAAAAACTCCAAATATTTGGAAGTGGGAATCAAAAAAGGCTCGGTTGCACCGGATGCATTTGTGGAAACACTTTAGCGTTGTTGTTGCAGTTACGTTGATAATAGACTCATTGATATGGGCTGTTCATCGAGCGCGATTAACACGATCAACCGAGATGTGGTTCGGTAATTAATAATGTACACCGATCCCGTATCTCATTAGCCACTTATCCTCTTAAAATTGCCTAGACGCAGCAGCGACATAGTTTCTACGTTAAATTCGCGGTGGTTTCGTGTAGCTCGCATGTATCACGAGGATACATAATAAATATTTACATGTACGTTCCCCGTAAACCGGTAACCGAGATTTTTCAATGATACGTTCGCGAACTGTCCGTCGCTCCACCATTTTCCCGAAGTTCCGTAATGCAACCGCGGCAGCCGCTAGCATTTTATTCGTCAACTTCTTTATGCACGTGCCAAATCTCATGGAATACCTTCTGGCGTGGTTTTGCACGACGTCGAGCAAAACAAACGAGCAAATAGGGGAACAAGAATTTGTTTCCTACCACTACCGGATTGATGGGCGTAAAAAACTTGGCAGCCAGTAAAAAATCAGCCCGAAGAAAGGATTTTATATTCCCTCGAACGAGACCGCATTGTTAAAAAAAAATTGCTGAATAATTTAGTTTTTCGAAAAATTGCATTATCCCACCTTCCGATCTTTTTTGGTCTCGTTGTCTGATATTCTCGGCAACAGGATAAAAAGCCAGTTTGTATTGTTCCCTAAAACAATACCTAATAAAGCTGATATAAAACTAAATTTACAGAATCGGCGAATTCGCTTGGAGCGGCGATGATTGTGGGAAGCTTTTGAAAATTCAATAACACGTTCCATTGTTTCGAAATACAGAGGACGAATAATAATTCCGCGAGATAAGTTCGAAAATGGGAGGAAACGCCGTCGCGCTTACAATTTGTGCTTACGAAATTACTAAAATTGCGACGATCCCGCGCGGGTAAATAGAGGTTAAAAATAAATTCGCGCGTACCGCAGGCTGGTAAGAATTTGCAACGCGGAGAACGCGCTAACTTTGATAGAAATTTCAATGGCATTGCTTATCCTGCTTTAGGCTCTTTCTTTACGGCCAATTTAAGTTCCGG
This sequence comes from Halictus ligatus, assembly GCA_028454255.1. Taxonomy (NCBI): domain Eukaryota; kingdom Metazoa; phylum Arthropoda; class Insecta; order Hymenoptera; family Halictidae; genus Halictus; species Halictus ligatus. The sequence goes on along the minus strand of CM052145.1, from coordinate 3,662,091 downwards.
GAGCTGTACCTTTCCGTGGGGTTAATCTGGTTTATGCGCTTTCCGTCCGCGCGAACGTTTGCCGCCGTTTCTAAATACCTTTCTTTCGGCTGATCTGCGAAAGAAAGAGCCGTAAACATGGCGTCGGCGGTAGAGGGGTGGCGGAATCCGCGTAGTTGTTTCGCGGGGGATTACCGTTTCGACTTTTTCCCGACGCGCCGAGCGACGGATAACAATCGGAAAAGAGTGCGAATACGGGAAAGAGGACTTGTAAGGAAGTTCCAGAAACGGAGGACCGGATTACTTCCGCGGACCGGGGCGGTGTAGTAGTTCATAAACCGCATGGGATTTCATCAAAATCCCGTTGAGAGCGCGGCGTTTGTCGCCGTGGCGCGGCGCGAAGATCTACGGCGTTGTGCCACGTTGCTGAAAGTTTGCGGGTAAATTTCACGCCTTCTCTTAAACTTTCTCCTCAAAAAGTTTCTCATCCTCGGTGTGCGTAAGTTCTCGCATTACGCCGGGGCGATGATTTAAAGGGAAGTTCCCCGGAATTTCTAAGCGGGATAACGTATTTACGTTAAAATACGCCCACCGTTTCCACTTTTTTGTCCGTTTTAAACTTTCTGATGAAGCCCCGTAATTGAATCCACTGTCTCGAACCGCTAGCCGTCTCATTATACCCGACCACGACCATATTCGAGTCGCTGCGCCCGCGCGCGGACTAACCTGACACGCGCGTGTCCTGATTTCTCGTTTTCAAAAAATCGAGTTTTCCTTTTTCCAACGCTTATACAAGCGTTGCTGGATACGCGTGCGAAAGGACTCGCTTGAATTTGTACATAATTAGCGTAGTAATCACCGTCGGTCCGTATTTAATTTATATTTTTACTAAAAAAGTAAATTAATCGTGTACCTAAAAAATCGGTAAGCATGTTTGCGAAATTACAACGCAGAGGGTTCGATGGGTCTTCTGAAAGACAATTCCCAAAAACTCGAAAACGATCTCGAGGACCAGAATACTCCCTTAACCGAATGATTTTTCAAATTTTAATTGAAATAATTGTAAGAGGGAGAAGTATTTATAGTGAAGCACCGGAAGGTTGCCAGTTTCTTTAAATATTTATGAACCCTGTATACTTATTAATAGCTAAATTATATTTTCTTGCCAGATTGAAAAGTCGGTACGTTGCACGGATCAAAACAAGAAAAAGAAGTGATGAAAAATGTCATATAAAAAGTCACAATATAACTGAGAAATTAAAAGTTATAATTGAGTTTGTAACATTCCGCTCCGAGATAGAAATTTATTTACAATGGAACCGTTGAAGAACATGAAAGTTTCCGATCGTGGAAATAACGTTTTAAAAAATAACAAACGCTGGATTTGTTACAGTCGTTTCTACGATGCATGCGCCCGTAATTCCGGGAATAAACCGTTGAAACCGCTCTAATTAGGTAGACCCGCGCGAGAACTTTTCATCGTTTATTAATTTCGATATTTGCTTTGTTAAACTTCCTGATTTAAAAACAAAAAAAGTGTTCCGCTACAGCCGCGCGATCCGTGGTACCGTCGAACGACGCGAGAAATCGCACGGAGCGCAGTATCGCATAGTACGTCTCGTTTAATTCGATTTTTGTTTGGGAAGTTCCGCGGCATGTAAGCGTTGAAGCGCGCGTTTGAATATTCAAACTTGTTTTGACAACACCGCATGTGTTACTGAAATAGACAATGTCAAAGATGAAACGAAAAACCAGGATTGCTGCGAACGATATCTCGGATCTTTTCGCGTCGAAAACAAAACACAGAAAAATAACAATTTGCTTCACCGAGAGGGAATTCCGAGCGCGGTGAAATTTTATGAAAACTGCTTTTCCCGGCGCAATGATCGTTGAATCTCTTCCGATGACAAAAAAGCCATGACGAAAGACATTCTGCAGTCAGCTAGAATTTTTGCAAATATCTCGACAAAGATATAAACTGTTTGCGTGTGCCAATTGTTAAAGCGAAGCTATTGAGAACGAAAAATTCTGGAATGAAAAACTCGGAAAGACGTTAGAAATAAAAGGGATATTTTTGCTATTAATGTATTAGGTAGAGGTTAATTTTTAGGAACTTCTTCGTCCCGTTCCTGTGAACTCTCGAGGGAGAGGTTGTTAGCTTTAGTGATATATGTAATAATTATTATATTACTAATTTTTCTATGAGGGGGGTGTCAGTTTAGGTTGAGTTTTTGCGAATTTCTCGAGAAAAATTCGCGATCGGATTACAGTCGGCAGTCGGACATTTTAGATCCGAAGGGACAGCTGGCATCATCCTTCGCGCAGTTGGTATTTCGATTCGACGAAACTAGCATATTGTTCCACGAGCGGAACTGCGAGCGAGAAGCAATTAATACGTGCAACGGTTTCGAGGCACCTCTTGACTCCGGGAACAATGCTGTCATAAATCGCGACCCCTGCGAGACACCCTCAGCGATCGGCACGACCAGGTTCTCGGAACCGATCCCTTAATTAGCCCGAACCCATCCTGCGTTCGATTCATCCTGGAGGAATCATTACTTTCCATCTAGAGGACGCATATCGACCAATCGGCGCGCACAATTTTCATCGATCGTCGATCTCGCGACGCGAATGCACTCTGTAATACTCCGATTAGGGGCCCCCCCTTATGCCGTCGAACCGTAATATTTCATTGTCTGACACGAATTTTGATCCGCGATAACTGAACCCCGTGCTTCCAGTGTATATTACGGAACGGGTTTGATCATTTTTATTCCCGCTTCTATCGGATCACTTTTCTATTTGTTCAAAGATAGGGGAGAATCCCCTGAATATACATTAGCACAAACGGTTATTAAATTGTATGGCACTAAATGATTGCAAACGGCTATTAAAGCTTGAAAAGGGACGGTTCCGTGCAGTTTGCAGCCATTACTTTCTGATTTTTGTTTCTAAAGAGATATGATATGAAAAATGTGTTACAAAAAATGTTCATAATGTCAAGTGGCCATTAAAATATATCTTCATTTATTCTCTATTTAAAATATTTCAATTTTTTGTGGAAAAGTTTTCATTCGTTCCGGAACCAGATCAATTAGCCTTGGAAGGTTAACCAGTTAACTGTGGAGTTTGATTTTAGAAATCACTCATGGCGCGGAATTAAAATCAAGCAATAATGACGAATATACACGTCGAACGCAGGCGAAACGCGGCTATTATAAAAGCCAAAGTTCTTGTAAAGCTAAATGAGAAAGAATTACTTTTTTATTCGATAAGGATTTAACAATTCATTAACGTTAACTGCGCCGCAATAGAGTTTCGGATTGACGAGTATACTCGTTAACACAGTTAACTGGTTAATGGATCTAATATTAACGTTTAAGATAGAACTTGGAAAAATTACTTACCATCGCTTCTAACAACGTTCGGCAACGACGAAACAGTTATTTGAAAAGGATTTGGCTCAGCACTAGGTAATGGCCTTTGCCGCGAGTTTTGAATGTTTTCAACTGAAAAGGTATTGAGGTAATTCTCAGAGGAAATGTTAACGAACGTCTTAAAATATTTTAAATTGTGAGAAAAAATGGTATTGAGAATATCGTATAGACCACAGCTGCTCAACATGCCTACTGGCGGGCAAGTGTGCATCAAGGGCGAGGAAGCTACGGTTAAGTGACGCAGCAAAGGCCTTAACTGTGGCAATGCGTGTGAGAAATACATGCAGCCTTGCCCGCAGGGGCGTGGCTTCGTGCCCGCCGTTCTGTGTATGCCCGCACGGGCAGACGCTGAACAGCTTTGGTATGAACCATCGGAAAATTGAAAATACTATTTATTTCACTAAAATTGTCACAGAAAAAATTTACCTTCTTGAATTGTTGGCTGCGGAGTGGTCGACGTCGTTCTCAGTTGCGTTGTTGGCGTTGAAATCTCTGTAAAAATATGATTTAGGTGAAACTAGGTTCCGAAACATTTTGAAATATAAATTCTTAGATTGATGTGACTGCAATTCTTACATTAAGTCTAAAATTTCGAATTGAAGTCCAAATTTCATGTAGAATCTTCCACCAGGTTCTTAAAAAAGGAATGTCAATTTGTACAAAATTCGGATTACTTCGTGAAATTCTGATTCATTTGATTTAGCGATAAAAAAGCACGGCAGAAAGGATTATTTTTCCACAATTTTTGAAATTTGATATCGAAATTAACCATACCACACGTTAACCTGTTTGCCTAAAAAAAAAACATGTCACTGTTTGTGTTTCCATATTCTTCGCAGGATCGGGCAAAATAAAACAAAAAATAAAAACCCGACTTTTACGAGACTGCCTACTCGTGACAATTTATTTTACATGTTTTTTTCCCCCGATACAAACACTAGCCACGGTTGCATAAATCAAGATTGGCTTCGATATTTTAGCGCTAGACGCATACATATACGCCGCGTCCAATTTATTTTTGTTTATAAGTTACAGGCGACGCACGGTAAATTCACATCAGCTCAAAGAACAAAAAAAAAGGTAACGTTTATATAGGAGAGGCGGCTGTAAAATAACATTTATCGTTCAATTACACGTCAAACGAATTCTGCAAATATCAACCGAACCAGATTAAACGAAATTAAATTAAAATCCGAAACCCCTTGCAACTGAATTGCAAAATAAAGGGTTAAAGGAGACAGAAGGTGCCCGCGTGAATGATAAATATCGAAAAAATAAAATTTCTCTGTTTTGCTAGTTACACGCAACCCTAACCCTGGGACTCCTGCGAGTTCTAGGCCTGTGCGTCATTTTTTACTCACAGCGATCTTATTCCGATATAAGACGATGGCTGGGGATCAGCTGTCGCCTTATTTCGGGTAAAAATGTTTTCCTCGAAATCGGATGCAGAGAAATTTTTGCTGATTATTCCGCGTGGCCCGGCGACTTTGGAGCGTGCATCGAAACGGACATTCGTCACTAATCTGGCGGCTGGTGGGTTGTCGTAATCACCCGGCGCAATTATTTAAAGGCGGGCGTTTAGAGTGTATAAATGCGCGTTTAAATCGCGGGCACAGCCGAACGACTATTTAAGTAGCACCGGCCGGTAATCCATCGGGCTGGTAACTGATTAAAGCACAAAGCCCCGGCCGCGTTCAATCTGCGAGCATAGAAACGCGAAACCCACAATTACGCTCCGATAGATAGCTGCGGCTTCTTTTTGCCGAGAAACAGAGGGACAGCGGTGGTTATCGGTGATTCACGGCTCACGCCCGCTCTTCAGGAAATACGATTTTCACGGGGATAAAAAGGCTCACTTTATCGAAACGATAAATTACTTTTTGATATCCGGCCTCGTATGATTGCCAAACCATTTAGAAAGACCCCCGGCAGGGCCGGTTTAGATCGAAACACAATCGCCCGGGCTCTTATTTCACGTTACGTTTGATCCTCGAACCCGGCATATGTACATTGTTGCCGGGGTCAAATTAAATACCACCGATTGGCCCGGTTGTTCAAATTGCCGGTTGCGTCCTAAACAATGTACCTTGGCGGTCCTGCTTTGATAGCAGAATTTCAAAGGAACTGCATCCTTCGAGAACCGTACTGTATTTTTCAACCAATAAAATAGCAACGAACGAAACGCGTGCCGTAATTGTCTAAATTTCGTTTTTCTATATTCTCATACCTTTAACATTCTTACTTTTGCTTTGACAGTACAATTTGCCAGGGAATTTTTTCATCCCGTGAAATATTGATAAACGGAACGTTTCCTCGGCAATTATTTAAGCTCAACTTTGGTATATTTCAATAAAAAATTTCATCGTTTTTACTCTCGTTTTAATTGCATCGTGAACCGAAGACTCAGTTTCGCTATACTTTTCAAACTCGCAAAATAATAATAAATAAAATGTTTCCTTCATAATTATGAAACTTTTACTCCTGTAGATTTTTAAACAGATTTTATCGTGTTTTTGTTTCTTGTTTCGATCGAACAGTTTTTAAGAAAATGCAACTTTTAATACGGAGTTTCACAATCGTAACCAACACAACCTTCTGCTGTATAAAAACAGCAACTATAAACTCGGGACAAGTTTTTTTTTAATACATTCCTAGTTCAAAAATTAAACGAAGGTTGCACTGATAATTAGCGGAGCTTCGTGTGTTTCTTCGATTTCGAATATCTTCGAAAAAAAAAATGGTATTTTAATTAAAACGCGCAGTACATAAAAGCCAAGTTTGTTAGTGGACGGATTAAACCGCGCTCGTGTGAAAAGTACGAAACAATAGGGACAAGTGTATATGTGTCTTGTTTAATCCCAATTTTGTGACGTGTATTTTAGTGCGACTGCAGCATGCGTTGCAGTGCACCAGGTGGCCGACGCGTCATCTCTTTTATTAAAAGCACGCCGCGATGCAGTTCAATTTTCGTTCCCTTTATCGAAAGAATGCAGTCGATTCGAATGATCACTTTACGCGTCCGCAATCATATGGCTTGTTTGAGTTTCCACGTTGCTTGTCCCTCTCGCACACATACCCGAATTCCACCCCTCGCAGTACAGTTTTTGAACATTCTATTGAACCTCACTGCTGTACAGCACAATTGTTAAAGAGTGTACGTTGAGCGGCAAATATTTGAAAATATTTTGCGCATTACAGCGGAGTCGTTCAATTTTTCGTTCGTTCTTGTCCATTTCGTGTTAACCCCAAAATATTTTTATTTTATTTAATATATCAATTTTAAATGACAGATGGTCATTAACCATTAATGGATCGCATGTGCATTGTACCACGTTGAAGTGAAATATTGTTAGTTAATACTAGGATCTTTCATGCCCCCAAAAACGTTTAGAGTTTCTTTCAGTTTTGTTACATGATTCAGATTATTTAGTCGCAAATTTGATGCTTATACTAGGATCTCCCATGTCCCCAAAAACGTTTAGAGTTACTTTCAGTTTTGTTACAGCATTCAGATTATTTAGTCGTAAATTTGATGCTTAAAGGTATCCGAGAAAATGTATACAAAATTCTCTAGAAGTCCTAGTACGGCGTTTCGTGACCCGAGTGGACACTGTACCACTTAGGGATGGACATTAACAGCAATTACAACAAAACGGTACTTACTATAAAGCGTGATGTTGCCATTCGCTTCGCCGAGCGTGTTCTTTGATATGCATTTGTACAACCCGTAATCCGTCTCTGCTACCGAGAGAATAGTAAGTTTCATGTGCACTTTGTACGTGCTGTCTGAGACCGACTGTATGTACTTCGTACCTGGAAAATGAAAAACGAGGTTAGCCTACACACGACGTAGCCGAGGTTACTTTTTCTTTCCACAAAGCTGTGCCGGCATTATAATTTATTCTAAAATAATTACTATGAAGCGACACTGCCTACAGCAAGTCAGCGAAAAGGGTGCGAAAGGTTATACCGACCGTTTTATGCAACGCGAGACCGGGGAGGTCGGGAAAACCTGTCCGATGTAATAATACTAATATTTGTGTGTGCAATCATTTATCATTCTCCACGAGAAATTAAAAACATTATGCGTCAAACGCTTCTTTCCGACTTCGTTCATTAGCTAAAGTCTCGATCTAAGCCGAACGGAGAAACATGATCTTGGTTCACACTATCCCCTCCATTGGAGGGCACACTCCGTGAGTATATCGGTGTGAATCACTACTAATCCAATTACAAAACTTCTTTATTGTTCATTATTCTTTTATGAGACTTTTGCCAACTTATTTGTGGCACTTTTCTGATTGAAATGACACTAAACACGATATAATTGGAACTGGATTTAGTTGCGGTCACAAGAAAGTAGTAGCCCTGCACGATTTATGTCACAGCTCGGACCCGAGGCTTGCGCTTAGATCAAGACTTTACGAACACGAGTCAAAACCACCTGCTTTTAGATTTTTCGCTTTGCAATTGTTGAAACACAGTCGTCGTGGTTTTATGGGAAATTTTTGTTGTAATTAATTTTTCCTTGAAAGTATTACTTCAGATTACAACTTACAGATTTATGTATTAATATTATTGAAGTACCAATGGTACTTTTATCTGAAATAATTAAATAAATAACGAGGAAGTACATATTCGGTGTTCCACAGTTTGATCGTAGCAAAACGTTTACGGAAATCATTGTATCGAATGGGAAAGGAAGGATATGTGTTCGAATTGATTAGAAATCGATGGTTCGAGTTTAACTAGACGTAAGAATATTTCGAAACGCATTTGTCAATATCATGCCGTTTTGATTCGTTCAAACTCTGTGCCCTCCACCTTGCGTTCGATCAACCATAAAAACAGGCATTAAGGTCTCCTGCATGAATTCATATCCATCAAGGGAATTATTGGATTCTCTGTCCATTGGATCGGCAAATTCTTACAGATTCTATATTTCTTCTTTCGCGGCGCGTTTATCACAGATGAAATCTTCGATCTTTGAATTCTGTTGACTTTATACTTCTTATTTTATTATGTGCTCATTAATTCTCCCAGAAAAACTTTCCATATTTCTGTCACACTAACGATGGTCAGAAATGACTTCTTTCATCACCTTTAATTTCACATCACGGTAATAATTATACCAAATAAGAAACTGTATGCAAAATAAAAATTGTGTCAGCTGCAAGCAACGGGGGCCAATTAAAAATTTTTTCCCACTTTTAAAATTGTTTTAAGAAGGTGAAACTCTTAATTTAACTTCATTTAATATCAAATGTATTTTGTAGTAAATAGACCGTGTCAGTTGTATGAAGTCTATTAAAAATTTCTTGAATTTTTCACTAGTTTTCAGAAGACATTAATTTCATTTAATTAGAATCCAGCGACAAACGCGAAACGAACGAAGAAATATGAAATCAGTGCGATTTTCAGATATACTTTCGCGAACAACTTTCGCCGTGCAAGTGATATTAATCTGAATTCACTGTGTTGATATTAATCCCGGCGCAAGAGTGCTAATTAATTCAGAGTAAGGACTCTTAGTTTTCATTAAACGTGGCTTTCAATTAATGTTGTTTCCTCTTTGGACACCTCGTTTTCATGTTTTCGTTCCGAAATGCACGTCGTCGAGTACAGGGAAACTTTACACCACACGGTTTACGCGGCAAAAGCGAAAGAAAAGGAGCCATGACTGCCATTATTGAAGCGGATCACGCTATACACTCGTTATTATACGCAGCAGGAAGTGGCGGCGATTTCACCATATTATATGGAATTATAGAACTAATCCAAGACAATTAGTTTGCGATTAGCCTTGCTTTGTTAAAACAATTTAAATTCCAGAACAGCAGCAACAATCCGAATAAAACGTTAATTTGCTGCCTCTATCGACTATACACAAATTTGATTTCCTATTCGGATCGTGCTGCGCGTTCAGTGCAGCTTATAAAATTTCACGGATTTCGGAAAAGCGCCTCTTCAGAAACTGCGTTTGTTAAATCGCTGAAATATTGCAGAGAATACAAGTTAAAATGACTACGATAAGTCGAAAATAATGTTACAACACTCTTGAAATCATTCAATATCTTCACAGAAAACGCATCAAATCCGTAGTTTAGTTATTAATACTGTCAAAATTAATATTGTTTGTTCACCATTATTCCTTCTCCATAAATACTGCAGCCGAGTTATTAATCGCGAACACGATGCAGACGAATGATTTTTCATATTGGACATGTTTGAATTTGTCTCTGGCACGAGACACGAAATTTATGCAACTTTAAATTTCCCAGTCATGGAACGTAAAATATAGAACTGCTTATAATTATTCACGTAACAGAGACTTTACATGTTACACCGCACTCGAAATGCAAGCGTGAATATTTCGCGTTATTGTTAGCATACATGACTTTATATCGGAATAATTAACACACTTCTAATTATACCATGGCTGTAATCGCACGCGTATAAATCTCGATTGCCGAGGTTTGCTTTTATTAAACGTTTATGCGACGATTTAGACGGTGGGAGAAATTCCAAACGCTAAGAACAAGTTGAAAATTGTTGAAAGAAAATTTAAATTTTTCTCCAGCGACAAGTGCAGTTTAATTATTCAGCTTGCTACAACGATTTTATGGTGAAAAATTATATGAAAATTATACGAACAGTGAGATAAAAGCGTTACTAAAATTATATCAACAAGTTGAAACAAAAATGATACGAAGAAGTGATTCAGACTTTGAACAAAGTGCTGCAGCAATTTCTGCATCGTGACGTTCCCTGGATATTCACAATCGTTCGAGCAGTAATGCACAGTGCTGTATCTGGCCGCTTATCTCAGAAATGAAAGGGCGATCATCGTCGTCCGATAGAAAGAATTTTCCGTTCCATTTTCCCTTTTGAAAATTGCTCGGCGAAAAAATATGAATTCTCGCGGTAAACGTTCGCGAGCCTAATAACGAACGGAGGGCGAGCACCGGGCGAGAAGCCGCGGCTAAAGAGATTTCGCAATTAACAGTTCGAGATTGCTCGGGGGCCCGTAAGAGAGTGAAATTTATAAGTGTAATGATCCGAGGCGAGTCTCGGAAAAGTATTTTCCCGGTTAAAGGGAAACTTTTTCCCCGAGAAATGTATGAGTGAATGCGATAGAAACAGAGAGGAACAGGAGCGACGATAGGGAGGGAGGGGAAGTAACAGCGAGAGTGTGGAATGCATTTATGTAGTAGTTCTCCTCTATCGACCGTTGAAAATGGTAGAAAAACTTTCACCGGCGCTTCGAGTTTCAAAAGCAGATGAAAAAGTTTAACGACGTTGAACCGCGCGTTCCCGGGCATTACCAGGCCAGTCATTGAATAGATTTTCCGAAATAAAACTCCCGTTCGATTCGAAAGTTACCGCCCGCCTGTTGTTTTTCTTTTTCTTCGCATTAGACAGCTTATAACTATTGTTTATGCCCGCGCTCGATAAAAATCACTTGGCGGACTTTGAGCCGAAGCCGGGTGAAAAGTTTCTTAAGACGCCGGCCCCTCACGGAGTGCACCCCGCGGTAGTGGGGACAGTTCCGCGACGTTTATCACCCAGGCGACATATACCGAGAGATCACTGTGCCATTTCAATTTCCGAAAAGTTTCGAGGAATATTGTATATTTCTATTCATTTTTACATCTATGTTGGCCCGATTTCGCCTGGCCAGAGTAAGAAACTGTTGGAGGACAGCGTAACGATCTTAAAATGTTTTAATAAGTAGATGAGTGTTTTAAGAATATTTTTAAATTATTACCATTAATTTGCGTACGTAAGACACTTCTAAAAGCTAATACTAAATTAGCTATAAAACCATCCGGACAAATCCGGAACCAAACTTTATTAGCTTGGAATCAAAAATCTCTACCGAATATACTAACGAGACCAAAAAGACCGTCGGGACTCACTCAGAACCATAATAAAATCGTTAATGAAGTCTCATATAATTGTAAAAGTAATTTCTGAACTATTGATCATATACAAATATTAACAACTTTATAAATAAGTATAATAAAAACAAAATGAAAACACTCTGAAAGTGTAGTTCATACTTACTTACAAGATATCCATAATGCAAAAAATTATACAGCTTTCTTAAAGCATGTAAAAATCACTCATAAATGTACGATATGTTATAGCAAGATTGTAAAGGCAATACAAGTCATAGAATCTCTTGACTTTCGATTAAGTTTAGGGATTGATAAACTTACGAATGAATAAAGAAAATTTAGTACATTGTTCTCCACACATTGAACAACTTCGAGCAATAAAAAGAAGTTCCAGTTAACGTTAAATTTTTGAAATTGATTTTTTCCGGCTTCCCGGGCCAAAAACCCCCGCTGTGCGTCGGACGAGCCTAAGTGCATCCGTTCGGAAGGGATTCGACGGCTTGAAGGTTTCCGGCGGCGAATTAATAACGGAGCGGACACCGTTTTCCCTCGGCGAACCGCACGTTACGGGCGAAAAGAGCGACGCGCGTGTACCAGAAGTCATGACAATCAGGGAGTCATTAAAGTTGTACAGATGGCCCGACGAACCCAGAAAACGTCTGGTTTGAAACGGCCGAGGAGGGTGCGCGGAGTCGTTGTGATGCAGACCAGAGGGCTAGGATAGCGCGCGCGATGCCATAGCGAGCTTTAGGTGGTTGAAACGCCAAGTGAAACGCGAGAGGGGGCGGTTGGCGGAAGGGGGGTGAAAGGACAGTAATGGCATGGGTAAGTAGCTTGAGGCACACCACCCTCGTGCGGAGGTCGCTTAAATACGCGTTACTTTCCTTTCGCGTTGTCCGCGGAATATTTGCCGGCTATCCAATAAAAATCTAAGCTCGAAACTTTGTCCGGGTAAACGGGAACGTAATCAACCGCCGAGAAACGGCCGGAAACAAAGAACAGGAATCTAAATCACACACACCAACTTTTCATTTATCTGGAGCACGATGGTCGCGCGATGGTCGCGTCCCGCCGGTGCTGCGGATTTTCGCGGAATTCTGCAAGAACTATTTACTGCCACCTTTGACCGAACTCGTTCCGAGCTGTTCGTGTTCAATGTACCGAGACCTCTATTATCCGTACGTTCCCGCTATCATCCGTACCATCTCCATTATCCTACGAGTGTACAACCACACCCGGCAAAAAGTATTCGACCACATTTGAGCTTCCCATTATTTTCTCCGGAGTGAATCGAACGAGCTTTCCACTTAGTTTATCAACACTGGCTTTACGGAGCACTAAAAGTGACCAACTTTATGAAAACAACAATTTTTTAAAAATTACATATACCCAACGAAATGAGCATCGAATAATTCCTCGTGGAATCTTTAGAATCTTGATAATTGTGAATTAAAAATATTAGATATTAGAACTATTCTAGTATATTAGAGAATATTAAATTATTTCGATCAATATTATTTCGTAGGCGCAATCGAAGTCATTCGAAGTAACGGGAAGTTTTTAGCATTAATGCGATTCGATGGGCGAACATTAAATATTTGTGCCGCCGCCATCAAGCAGAAATTCAATCGCGAAAATTGGTTCGTTAGCCGTGCTCGCCTGTATTTTTCTATGTCAGCTTAATGCAATATTTCCCGCGCGATCTCGCAGCATAGATAATTTCGGATCGCGTAACGCGGAATTACACGGAATATCTGTATACATATGCATACACATCGATTCCCAACAGTGCCACCTAGAAGTTTTGCCGCGATTTATCGACGAGTCGTTTTATATGTATACGCGGCCGATAGTATATGCTGAATTTCAAATTCGTGATTGCATCGACAGTTTTAATGGCAGTGACAATACGGACCGCGTGGCCGGGTTTTCGCGGGTATATAGTTTGCTTCTCGGTAAATGAACGTAAATTTCATGATCGCCAGATGAAATTTATACATTCGATTCGAGTGCTCGCGCCGATCCCGACATTACACGTTCGACGTTATACGTTTGGTTTATCTGTAGTTCATTACTTGTGTATTGCCTCTGTCACCGGAAATGGACGGTCCTAATTTAATTTCGACTATAATCGTCTTTACCTTACTTCGATGTAAATGGCGGTTCTCTTTTTTGAACTTGTGCAATTTTCAGCATATGTACAACTAACACACATCTGCGAAACGAATATTTTAAATTTTCATTAGAGGCTCAGATAAAAAAGTTGCGAAAGATGCCATTTTTATTTTCTCGTGTGATTCTCACCAATTGCAATTTCTTCGAAATCTTTCTTCATTTGGAAAACCAATTCTTCTAGTTGCTGAAAAGTATTCGAGTCGTTTGATATAATTTGACAAAAATTATACTGTTTTAGAGGGCGTTCGCATAACTTTCGCGGGCCGGTGTATGTATATAAGGTTCAGCATTAATCGCGGCGTACAAACGAGGTTCCATTGTAACTGTGAAATAATAAATCGAAATAATTGCAGCAATTATCGTTATCATTAGCCGCAATTCTACACGTTCTGAATGTGAAAAGTTATTTTTACGGATGGAGACAGGTTTAATCTAGATGGATCACGTGGATTTCCGTGCTACTTGCACGATTTGCGAAAGGAATAACAGATATTAAGCTGTCGACAAATGGTCGGAAGAAGCATCACGATTGCGGCTGGAATTGCATATCGCGGTAAAACCGAAATGAAATCGTGAACTTTCGGGAAATATGACTTCATACCTCAGACAGGATTTTTCTGTCTGACATTTTTACTTCGAGGTTTACACGAATCTCGAGCGTCGAATTTTTTAACGAAAGTTTATCATCTCCTTCTAACGCACCGTTGGAATTTCTTTGCAAAATGAGATTTCCATTACTGTCTTGGAATTTTGGAAGACTTCGCGAAAATATTCAAATTGTTCACAGTTTGATCATATTTGTCCCAAATACAAATTTAAGTAGCACTATCTGACGTTTAAAATGTTTAAACCAATAAAACTAATTTTTTGCACTGTAAACAATGACATTAAAATTAATATTTATTAGTTCCTAGGACCACTCTCGTGTGAAACTGCCTTTGACTGAAAGGAGGATGCAATAAAGATTGTGACTTGGTACAGCGAGCGTCGTAAATTTGTTTAACAAATAGGTTCGCTTAATTGGAAAGGAAATATGATAATTCCAGTCTGCACGGTGAAACGATTGGGTCAGAGTCCAGCACGACAATTAAGGGTTAAACAAAGCGACTTTTCTGCTTGTTTGCGCGCCGGGCAATAAATCGCAATTTAGTATGTTTGCCAGCGTGGGTCAACGGTGACCGATGCGACCTGAATACGAAGTTACTATCAGGCATCGGTGACCGACGTGACGTTCAACCGGTTAACAAGTTGTTACAGCGATATTACGGGAAAGTGTGGTTTGGCCACCGTGAAATGCGAGGCGTGTACAAGAATCTTCAAATCACTGTCATGCGAAACTATACTTTGCCAGAAATTCAACGTGGCGCCGGTAATTTTCTCTGTACCACAGAAATCACCGAATCGAGAGTAGACGTTAACAAAGCCGTACTAATAATTAGACTGCGGCTTTCGTGCACGTTCTCGCAAAAACGAAAATAAATAGATCAAGTGCAAAATAGTCGGAACAAATTTCACTATTTTCAACACATTGAAATTATTAGGAAAAGAAATAAATGTCTATGTACCTTCTGCGCATTGCTTAATGTTTCACGTGGGGAAAATTAATTTTGACCAATTGTCGGCAATTTTTCTCACCGCGCAGCAACCGATAAAAGTTGGGAAACTATAGTTGTCTCCGTCAAGGAAAAAGCGAATAAATGCCCGTAATCCTTCGACTCTGGTCGACGGAAAAGTGCCGTAGAATATATTCGGAATAATTCCGGGATCATTATTTTTGCCGCGTTGATTGCCGAAGCCCTGCTTAACCGTGTTTCGTAAATTGATGTCCATTGTTACTTGCACGCACGGGGACGCTGAATTGTTCCGTAAATAATCCTTGAAAAGTGTAGCACCAAAGTCTCATTCGAAGTAATTATGGGTCCATGCATTTTCGCGTAGATATACGAACGCGACGTTGTTAGACCATTCCGGTAATGTACAGTATGTACATATGTGCCGTGTACAGTGCGTACGCTCGTTAATAAAACAGCTTTAACTACACTACCCGGTACGGTTCAATCGCTCTTCACTGAATTAGCAGTACAGGAACACGTCCATTACAAACGCGCAGTTGCGAAAGTACGCTTCATATACGTGTGTGCGTGTCTTGTCGCGCGAATCGCACGGAGTTCTACTTGATTTTATTCGATTCACTCTCCGTCTCGGCGCGCACACCTCGCACAATGCAATTTACACAGGATACCCTGGTTTTTCCGAAAAAAAACGACGTTCCTTTACGTAGAACTTGCGATGCAACAAATTTCGGACGATTTATCGATTTTAATTCGACAGAAAATTCCAGCTATTTTTCACAATTCCGTGATTTTCCCATAACAATTTTCACAGGATTAATTTTAACAATTCTTACATTTTCCTGGAGTTCTACTATAATTCAACCTTGGGCAATTTTTCAACAATTTCTCGTCATCCTGGAACACCCTAAGATTTATGTCTGTCTGCAAACGGTACCTTATAGAATGTATAGCCTAGAATTTTGAGAAAGCTGCGGCGAATGCATGCAAGTTGAACTGATGTCACTGAACCGTTATAAATCACCTGCAGAACTGTAAAATTTCTATCTAGATGCTGAGTACAGCATGAGAGGGCGAAATCAAGCATGATCGACGGAGTCACTGCTTTTTTCATCTTTCCTTCTCGCTGGACGATGAATAAAATCAAGAGATAAGTTTTATGGGGTGAGCTGTTCGCAAGGGGCATGCATAAATCGGAAAAGAAAATACTCAGAACTGCTGAATAACGAAACCTTGTGAGAAAGGAAATTTAAATTATTGTGCAGAAATTGACCAACGTAATTCGCTTCTAAAGAGTTGAATTGAACAGCAAAATTGAAAATATATTAATTTCTCCTTTAATTCACCGATTGCTGGTCACTAAAGTAAGGTTCCTTTTGAATTGTTTCCAGCTGTTTTTAGGATGAAATGAATTAGCATAGCGTTCTTTACTAGCCTTAGGGATTTCTAGGTAATTCGGTTATTCTTCCGCGAGCAATCCGGTTTCATTTTGAACGCTGACTATTTCGCCAGCATCCGACAGGAATTTCTGAAACTTCGGAAGCTGCAGCGGAAAAGTTTGGCGGCATTGCTTACCAATTTTCTGTTCGCCAAAGTAACGTCCGCGTCTTCTTCGATTTCGACTTTTAATTAAATTTTTCAGTACGACATTACCAATGCAACTCCGTCGCCATTTAGGTCTAAACAGACTTTTATATATTTTTAGCAGCTGTGCGAATCACATGCAGAGCACAATTAGACTGCGGATCTTCATTATTCTTTAACGATACTTCATTATTATCATCATTAGTATTAATTGCAAGCAGCCAAATAAAAATTTCTTTCCTCGTATCATCAGTTTGGTAAGTTTCTCTAAAATCTTTTAATATCTTCACCGTTTCAAATAGCAGCCGCACAATTTCGTAAATGCATAAAATCCGCGGTTAAGTAATGTCGATTGCACTTTCACTTGAACGGCAGAAAATCACCGACAAAGGGGAAGAGCCCTTCCGTGTAACCAGTCTTTGCAAACAGCGTCAAGACAATTGCATTTTGTATGAAAATCCGCGGGCTATTTATGACACACACACAGCTTTGAAAGTTGCCAGCCCGGCACGCTAGACACAGCAGCTTAAAATTACTTCCGTGAAACGAAATTAATGAAGGAATGCGTGCCCATTAGAAAGAAGAGCAGGAGCGACTCGAAACACGGTAGCTAAACAAGCAAAGTTTAACATTTCCTTTTTTTTTTAGTGTCGTTCATAGACGAACGTTTGCGAATTAAATTGAATGAAAATATTTTATGAAAATAGTTCATTATGTTTCTTTATAATAAATTCTTATAAAATATGATTGAAATATAACATTGTATATTTTGTACCGTTTTGTTTGGAAAAATTGTATGTCAAGAATGAAGAAATAAATGAACATTTCTCGATAATGAGTTACCAGAAAATATTTTGTTGCAGTTCTACGAATAATCAATTTCAATATCGAGCAACATTAATAATTTCTTTTCAATCGTAGCTGCAGATTATAAATTTCGAAGTATTTTCTCTCTCCCGGGCCGTTTGATGAATCATTGCGTTTCACGTGACGCGAGTGCATTTTGTTCAAAGAATACATATATAATATGCATACGCAAAAATCGTTAATCATCCGCCGCGAGATCATGTTGTATGATTTCTTCTTATCCTTGAATTAATTATCCTGATGCATTCAGTATTCGCGATATCGTTTTAATGGAATACATTGCAGTGTTAATGCATTTTCGAAACCTCATCCAGCGTTGCATTCAACGAACGTGTTTTCGTTCATTTCTCAGTTGATAAGGGAAACCGCGTTATTTCACATTAATTTGTAATTGTCTTACGAATAATTTTCTTTTCACTGCATTCGGGAATTTCATGCAGCGCAACAAAACATTTGCTGTTTAATCATGGATTTCATTAGCGATCTAATTATTGACAAATGTTCCCTCGACAAACAATTCGCTGATAGAAGATATGCAATTATATTCATATGTGGAATTGCTTACGTTTGCAATGTTTTTCAACGACAACGATATATTCGCCGGTCAATTAAATTGACTTCGTTTCGTTCTCTTGATATTAAAAAACAGAAATGACTGTCGACCATTTTACTTAAACGAAATTAATTACAAAAATATGCAACGCGAAGTTGAACATATTTTTAATGCAATTAGGTTAGCAGCAGCTGTGCATACTAAGGAGCATTTTTTTCCCATATCGTGGACAGTTAGTTTAAATCTACGTTGCTCGTTTAAGCCGGATTTTAAAAATGCATTCGAGAAAATTCTAATGCACTATCAAAATGCAGGAGAAGTTTGTATAATAACTTTTTGGACAAACTTGTGGGCAATCTTACATTTTCACTGTGTTATATATGTCATGTTGAATCCGAAGGAAAAAGGTTTGAAGCACAGAAGTACAGTGTCTACTCGATGATTGTAAAAAACATGGGTCTGACCAGGGACAATGATCGGTTAGAAGATACTATTCTTTGATCCACTGTCGAACGTAGGTGGTGGTGATAGTTCTGGGACAATTATAGGCTAGATACGTGGGACATATATCGAGTAGAGACTGTATCTGCTCGGAATGAATTAATTGCAGAAATTAACGATCGTTGGGTTAGATGTACACAGATCTACACAATCTGCACAAATCGATGGGAATGATAAGAAAATATGATTCCACATACCATCTTTGATGACATCGTCGCCTGGTGATTTCGTCCAATAATTCATCAGCATCGGAAACGCCTCTAAATCGCACTGCAAAGTTATCCTCTGGCCCTCCTGTGCTCCTACTGTATAATTATGTTTCGAAATCTCCGGAGCAACTGTAACAATAAATAATTCCCGTTTTGGTTCAGCAACTTTCACACAGCGATTGCATTTCGCTAAATTATATAATTTCACATGATTGACAATGACTCGTTGCGATTCGTGTTGCGAGTATAGAGATCTTCGTACAGAATAAAAATTATCTGTGTTAAACGAAATCCAATGATCGTTTGAAGACACTTACATTGTACTATGAGCATTATTCTTTTACTGACAGTGGGCGGCACGCCATTCGATGCAATGCAGAAATATGCACCCATCTGCGATCGGTTGACCTTGGTGATGTTGAACACTGATCCCTCTATGCTCTTCACTGCAACAAGAAAATTGTTCAGTAAAAAAGCGGTTAATGTTACTGTACCTTCTATTTCTTAGAGTTGTCAGTAAGTGAGAAAAATATTTTAAAAGAAGAACCAATTAACCTCTATTTTTCACCATTGAGAATGTACAAATTTTAAATACGTACACTTCTTAACGCACTTTGAATGCAATAAGTTTTCATAATTTATTGTTAATCGTTAGTGCTTAATATTGGATCATTTTTATTTTCTGTTAGCTAAACGCTTAGCACCGTAAGCTAAATTCACTTAAGTCTGAAAAGAAAAACTTAAGTACATTTATGGTTCCTCGAAGTGCCCTCGGGGCATAAAGGGTTAATTTAACGTAAGTTGGAGGACATTAAAATGTCCATTACGCAGGCAGAGCATGAGGGTTAATAATTCCAAGATGAAAAATAGCCAGCAGAAAGATAAGCTGGTTTTATGTGCTATTATCATTTAGAATGTTCAGCGAGATCAATGTAGCCATATTATCCACCCTCGATAGAACTTTATTGGCCAGGAATTCTTAAGGTATCATCGCCCTTTTGTATAAAAAGTATTTCATGTTGAAATTCACGGGACGATGCAGTTCAATTCGAACTCAAATTATATTGCCATGCTCACACTTGGAATTAGTGATATTTTGTGATAATTCGTTCAGAAAAAAAGACTTCCTTCCGGAGGAGCATACGAGTTTCGAGAATTAGCGAGGTTAAGCTACAACATCTACATAATATTTGCCGGTTATATAAACCGTTCATTATCCGGCGCGTAAGCCGAATAAATTAACAAGAAGTTTGATAACGTTAGCAATTAAAGGTTAAGCACATAAATTTATTACGTCATTAAATGTTTGAAGGTATTGTTACGGTGTGCTGTTATTGATATATCGTAGCCTCATTTAATTACGTAAACGTTGCAACCGCGTGTAGATACACGCGCGAGTAGTATCGCTCGATCGCGCGATAGTCTTTCGCGCAAACTGCGCCCCGTTTCCGGCTGGAAAATTCGCTGGAAAGTTTTCAGCCGGGGATCAACTTTTGCGCGGCGATTCACTGAGAACATATTTATCCGTGCCCGGTCATAAATCCGGCACAGGTTTCGCTACTTCCGTTTCGGCGGAATAATAATTACTCGCGAAGCCGGGCCCCGGTGTTGATTTCGCTCCGGCAAAAAGCTCGTTATAGCCTGTCCGAAATTAATATTAACTGATCAGCGAGAGTCGGCTTCCGCGCACCATCGATACTGCGAATAATCCCCGGTTTTTGTTAATCCATTTAATCCGAGTGGGTATTCGATGCTGCCAGCGTACCAGCACATAGTTGCGGGGGAATTATGTTGCAGACGCAACGCCGGACACCGGTTTCTTGCATCGACCAGAGGACACTCTGATTATATCCTACTGCGACGGTTATGGCTGTACAGATCCACCGAAAAACGCGGATTGCGTGCTTCCGCATCGCCGACTCGAAATGCGCAACGGGCGGTTGATAATTAAGTTACACCTGCTCTTGATTATTACTCGATATTCGAGCAATATTAATCGAGAAAATTGTGATAATAATTGGTTGCGAAAGAGACCTACTCGTTTGCGAAAAATTTATCCCCCGTAACGCTGGACGCACCCTTCGGGAACCCCAAAAATAATTCTAGTTTCGATATTTTAACTTTTTTGTTTTCGAGCATTTTTCTATGAAACGTTCGCCATCATACGCGTGACATTTTCCTGATTAAAATGAGACGCAACGTGACGTAATTCGAACCTTATTTGCTTGTTTAGTAGACGATGTAGTGGAACCTCGATTATCCGAAGTGTGAATATCTGAACTCTCCGTTGTACAAGTAGATATCTATATTTTACGTACGATTTGTGAATCATTGAAGAAGATTAGATTAGTGTACAAATTATTCGAATGTTTTACTGAATAGTTCGGATAATCGAGGTCCTATTGCTCCGTTGATTAAAAGAGGAAGCATGGTTTCAACCAGAAAATTATCACTAGTATGTTGGCGAAAGTTCCGCAAAGAAATCAGTACCGAGAGAAATAATTTTCTTGTCTGTGAAAATGTGAAAGTACATAGAAAAATGCAATAGGTACCATTAATGATTTATTCTGTATTTTCATATATTTCGTATGAAGGAATAGTGTAGGATGTTATGATCATTTTCTATGAACAATTGAATTCAGTAGCTCTCAACCTTTCATGCTCCATCTACCCCTTAGAAGAGCAGCACAATCATTCTTCCACTAAATTGCTCATAGCAAACATTGGGGCATTCACAGCTCGATGAAATTTCGTAGACTGATACACAAGGCCACAGAGAAGTGACCCATAAAGCCATTAAACCTAAATAACTAGCCTAACGTTAAAAATAACGATGGTCTCAAACGTTTGAACCGATTTGAGGATATTTCACTAAATATTCCTTAAAGATTCTATACAGTGTTAGATCATAAAGTATATTAACTGCTTATTAAATATTTGTAATTTATGTATTGCTGTTGGCTCTTTAGACACTTTCATATTTTTGCAAGTTAATTGAAAGACAAACTTATGGTACAAATCTTACTGTGAATTTTTTAAAAATGTCTGTACACTGTTGAGTCACAAAGGTCCCATCACAAGCTTCTTGAAAACAGTAAATATCGTTTTTCGCTTTTATCAAAAATGAGAAGGGATGTTTCATCCCTTAAAAACAGTGCGCCTGTAAGAGGTTAAAGGAAACAACGTGCAAATGTGCAAACCATGTGAAAATGGGTTTGAGGACGACAAGTGTTTGCAAATACTCGATGATTGCGTGCAGTGTCAGTAGCTAGTTGCCATATTGCCTCGGCGACAGTAAAAGCGATTCGCTTGTATTTTTTCTAGACGAAGAGATCGAGGCAAATATTTGTTTGGTCACGAAATACTCTGTAAATTCGATAATTCTCGCGTCTCCCCAATGTCTCACGTTTGTATCTTTCGATAGACGGACTTGCAATCATTTTTAATAGCACTGTAGAACTATTTAATTCTGAAAGAAAGTCTAGAAGAATCCATTAGTAATCTCGAATGAAATATCCTCGAATTATTTAGCGGACAGTAATTTGCGGACCATAGTCCACTGTGTGTAA
This sequence comes from Halictus ligatus, assembly GCA_028454255.1. NCBI lineage: Eukaryota > Metazoa > Arthropoda > Insecta > Hymenoptera > Halictidae > Halictus > Halictus ligatus. The sequence goes on along the minus strand of CM052145.1, from coordinate 3,639,745 downwards.
AAAATGAACCGTTTCGTTCGGTTGATTAATTTCTCGACGCATTCACTCCACCTGATTGGAACTGGCGGTTTCTCGAAGCAGTCGATCGATCAAGGTTGCAGCCGGCGGAATGATTTTTATTTGCAAATCTTTGCACGTACATTTTCGCCGGCATTCGAACGCCTGGCACTCCTCATAAATTAAAAGCATTTCATGGTTTTCCTCAGCGTTGAAACTCACGGCGCTCTCGTCATTCGACAGACGGTACAAGGTGCCGCCATCTTGCCAGCTGTCCCAATAAAATAACATATAGCTCGCGCGGAAAAGAGTTGCTAAGGATTTACAATTCTATTTGCGGGTTTTACGCGTTCATGTAATTTCGAACAAGCGTCTATTAATTAATTATCCCTCGAAAACCCTCGAGTTGTTGGAAAAATTGGATTATTTTGACCCGTGTAATGGAGGGTTGAAAGGATTGCATTAACCCTTGGCACTCGAGTGGTGACTCTGAAGAAGCACCACTAGAAATTGTTGTGGCATTATTTGAAAGAAGTTGCGAAAAATATTACAAAATTTTTATTCAATAGATTACTGAACATTTAAATATTGTATTTGGAAATCAGTTTGGTACGAGTAGAATGAAAATATTCTAAGACGGAAGAAGAATTTAGTTTTAGAATGAAAATAGTGCAAAGGGTTAAAATGCTACAGGGATGGTGGTAATGGAGGATCGACGGCAGAAAGAAGAGGATGGGGTAACAGAATGATAAATGTCATTTCGATCTGTATCAAGGGCGCGGTGAAATGAAGAGAGCAAAGTGGCCGGGGGCTCGTTGTGTTCCGAAGCAATAATGCTAGAGCAACACAGGGACCGGACACAACAAGAAAGTTGGAATGTACATTGGACGCTTTCAACTTGCATTTCCAGCGGTGATAGAGACTACAGTGGCAACCACACCAGTAGAGCAGAGGGACACACAGAGCGAACGTAAATCTTGCGGTGGAAAACTAAAAGGCGGTTACAGCGGTCAGTCCCGGTTTAATTTTCGATTCGTTGGGCTCTCTGACATTCTACCTACGCGCTTAATCTGTGCACAAAGCAATTTATGTTATTGAAGTCTCTGTCGACTCTACCTGTAATCACTTTCACGGGAGATAACCTCCAAACCACTGACCAAACCATTCAATACAAATCGTATTTCCTCTTTAATTAATTACCTGCAAAACCCCGCGGGCCATCAATTACCGGATGCGCCATCTCTGCACCGTGTTTTCGAGTCTGCCTCGACTTTGAGATATTTAAAGCGACCGCCTAGTTTAAACAGCTCCTGCGGGATTGTCAACATTGATAGAGCGTTTGCATTAAATTGACTGTCGCTCAAGAGATATCGTTTTTCATACGACGCTCCCGGGCGTTCCCGATTTTTGACAAAATCGCCGATATAAAAAAATTGCACGTCAATTTTTGAACAGCCGTTGGTAGAGGGAAGCTTCGATCTTCAAGAGCAGTTTCAGTCATCGACAAAATTTTACATTGTTTTTAGAGATCTTTCAATTTGCAGTATTTTCGAGGAAAACGTGCTCTCGTTTTCCCAACCGTTTTATAGTGAAAAAACGACTTCCGAGGGACAACGTATAGCAATTAAAAAAGAATAAACGATGCAATATGAAAGCAGAGGTTTCAAGCTTTAAAATGAGTCCAAGTTTAGTGTTGTACGATCCCTTTTTAGGAAACTATAACAGTTTAAGTGTCGAGTCACTGCTTGTTACACATATTTCAGATTTTTGCTGTACGAAATAAAATAGCTACAATAAATTAATTTTTTACACGGTTCAACCGGATAAAAATTTTGTGCGTTTATCCAAAACGGCTGGATTAAAATTTGAATAGAATTTTAAATTTCGGAAGGTATTAACACACAAGAGTCGCGAGATGTAAATTTGCACAAACGTCCGCGGTCTATTGGTAACGACGAATATAAACAAAATTGGAAAAAACGTTAATTTCCTCATTTCGTGCAAAAACAAAAGCGATATTAAGAATCAATATTCATTCTTTCCCAATATATCGAATTTAGCATTAAGGGCGCTCTTGTTTCGGGAAAATAAAAGAAGTAAAATTGAAAAAAATAATGATTTCTTCGTTTCATTTCGAAAGAAAAATGATATTGCGAATCAATATTCATTGTTTTTCCGATATATCGGATTTACCATTAGGGCCGCTTTATTTTACGAAAATCAATGCGGAATTCGAAGAAATGATAATTTCTTTAGAAAGATCAGTAACATTAAATTCGTTCACAATCTATGCTCTCTTTGCACAACAAATTGTTGAGCTTTACAAATGTTTATATCTTGAAAGAAAATTAATACCAGGAATCAATGCATATTTTTCTTCAATATATCAAATTTACCGATAGGGCCGCCTTATTAAAAAAAGAAAAAACAAACAAATAAACGAGAAATTGGAAGAAATAGGAATTCCTCCAATTTACCATTAATCAATATTCATTATTTCGTCAATACTTTGAATTCCGCATTAAAGGCAGCAATTCTGCATCCCATATTTCGTATTCCACGTTAAGGGGGCAGTGACCGCTGCAAAATTTAACAATTTTTACGTTTTATTTTCAAAGTGACGTCTTACGCTCTAATTTATTTTTTGTAACTAATTCAACTCACAATTGGTCAAATAGGAAAGAACGGTATCGAGTGAAACGTGTTTAAGGATTCCACCGCCAGTATTATAATCTTTCGAATTCATACAGATCCTTTTGCACGTATATTCTACACACTTATGGTTAAAGAGAAAAACCAGAATACCCCCTCAAGAGCCCGTCCATTTGACGAAACGTCAGGCCTTTCAATTCGGATTCGGTGCATGCATATCGTTGCCTGTGTTTGGTATCAACCTGTAAATAATGTTAGAACGTGAAAGGTCTTTGATTTACAAAGAGTAGGCAGCAACATTCAGCGCGTTCGGAGCTTTACCATGTATTTGTATTTGCGCCCGGCTTCTAAATGGGATCGTTGGTTTATTCGCAAGTTTATTCACACGTGGCTGAGTACCCAGACTGACAATGAGTAAACCGAAAAGAAAAAACAAAAAAAAAACAGACCGGACAGACGAGAAAGAGGAGGCGAGGAACACATCAAAGAAAACGCCCGCGCTCGAACAAAACGATTCGGCTGATTAAATTTACAAGTGAATTCGAATTCTCATCGTCCGGTGAAAATGATGCGCCGGTGTCCTCGCTTTTTCAAAGCGATCCGTCGTTGCAAAAATCCCGAGTCACCGGTCGTCATAAATATTAACAAACCACGATAATAACTGAAAGCAGATTCGTGCGAAATCTATTAAACTTTTTTCCTTCGCGAAAATGTTCTCCGCGCGGCTTTTATACAGCTTTAAAATTGAAGAACAAAACCCCGCAATTATTTTTGCACTTGACATTTACTTTCTCGCTTGAAATTCCTGATATTTTCACGAAAATGATTGTAAATTAAAAATCGATGGCAGACGTACGTATGAAACAGACGAATAAGAATACATGTCCGCACGCTCAATGGATTTCAATTTAACCTGAAGGATTTTATTCCATTTCTGTCCTTTTATCGGAGAAGTCTTCGCAGGAGAACGAATGGAATAAATAATAGGCAAACGTGTATTAAAAAGTATTTCAGATCTGGACAAGTCCGTAAAGTAATCCCGCGGAGGATAAAACGCACGAAAGATGGATGTTCATTTCAAGTCACATTTTTATTTCAACTTTTTCCAGGAAGAGAGTTCCTAAGTATCTGTCTTCCATTTGAACGCGAACTTGGTAAATCCATAACAGGAAAGTAGCTACACTTCGAAATGTTCTCAGCTTATGTCGAACGGTTTCACGAACTTTTTCTGGTCGTTGCTCCCCGCGGTTTTTTATTCGCTTTAATGAACACTGGCGATCTTCCTCAAATCCCTTTATGATTTCAATCTGCGATGCGTTCCCGGTGTTACACTTCCGCGACAGAAATGTTCAAATCAGAAATTAGTAATTGAAAATTAGAGTAACACTATTTTAAGTATTCTGATAATTTCAGGGTTGAAATGGGAGGCTTTCTTCAACGTTTCGAACGAGGATCTATCGACCGCCATAATTGTGTAATCGGCGGAATAACACTTTTGCCGCGGGCGATTGTAACTATTAAATTTTCATAGCGAGATATTCAAAATACATGTTTAGCGAAAGCGTTAATTCGGCAAATGTGAGCGCTCAGTCAATGTATGCACATACTAATTTCATAAGCAAATGTATTCGCATACAATGAAATTTAAACGCTCGGCTAGCAAATACCATACATTTTAATGCTTGATTTCGCAAAATTACGAGCAAATGAAACCGGGATCACTCGACTTGGCAAACAATACTTTTATTGTCGCACGCGCGCACAATGGGCCGACTTCGATCATTTCTATAACACCACTGTTTACGGCTATTCGGCTGCGAACTTTTAGGCAAACTATAATTTGTTCAATTGTGCGAAGAGTAAAGTGAGAGGGAAAATTCCTTTATTGACTGAAGAGTTTCCGCGATAACGGTAGAATAAAAACATTAGCTGTCGTTAATATTTGTTGCACTTGTCTGAAAAAAATTCTCCTATCTCGTTGGCAAACATTCCACATTTTTCCCGCATATTTGTTTTAATTAACGGTAGGATACGCGACAAACATCACGATACTGATACGATATAAAAAAAACAACGACAACCAGCAAAATTGCTTCGACGAAAGCTAACAATTCTTTTTTATTCCGTGCGAAAGGTTTTGAATGATTTTGCTGACTGGACTGAAAAATGGGCTGATTAAGAATTTCCTTTTGAGAAAAACAGAAGTCAGATTAAACTCTTTTAAGTGGTTTAGTATAGTCATCTTTGGAGGACGAGGAATGCTATAATCGCATAAAGCGGTTCCGTTTAATCGCACGGTTGCAGTTTCATTTACGAGAAAATTCTTTGAAAATGTTTCGAGACGTTCGAGAATCTGCAGCATTTTTAAGAAAAAATTGGGCTCGAGTTTCTCGGCCACTATGCTTGGGGAAAAAATCATTGAATTATGGATTACGAGACTGGATGCTTCAGCTTCAAAACGGGTCCAAGTGTATATTCGCGCGTACTTTGAACACAATTGTACCTTGCTATTAGGAGCCGCGACACTAACAGGAAAGGATCATGTCGTCGCTAATCGCGTTATATTCGAATCCCCGTTCGAGTAGCATTCCGCCATTTTCGCGTGCACCGTTTCCGAGGGTCTAGAGGATCGGGTGCGAATATTCCGCGAGTTTCTTATCAGTTTATCGCGCGCTGCTCAAAAATCCAGTGGCCCGTGCACGGTCGATCACTGAGTGATCAAATGTCCAGGAGGCGTGGTCTAATGCGCAGGAGGCGTGGTCTAATGCCCAGGAGGCGTGGCCTAATGCGCAGGAGGCGTGGCTTAACGACCAGGAGGCGTGGCCCAATGCCCAGGAGGCGTGGCCTAATGCGCAGGAGGCGTGGCTTAACGACCAGGAGGCGTGGCTTAACGCCCAGGAGGCGTGGCCCAATGCGCAGGAGGTGTGGTCTAATGCCCAGGAGGCGTGGCCTAATGCGCAGGAGGCGTGGTCTAATGCCCAGGAGGCGTGGCCTACTGCGCAGGGGGCGTGGTCTAATGCCCAGGAGGCGTGGCCTAATGCCCAGGGGGCGTGACCTAACACCCAGGAGGCGTGGCTTAACGACCAGGAGGCGTGGTCTAATGCCCAGGAGGCGTGGCCTAATGCGCAGGAGGCCTGGCCTAACGCCCAGGAGGCGTGGTCTAATGCCCAGGAGGCGTGGTCTAATGCGCAGGAGGCGTGGCTTAACACCCAGGAGACGTGGTCTAACGCCCAAAAGTTAACGCCCAGAAAGGAGAAAATGATTATACGTGAAATTAAGAAAAAAGAAAAGACTAACGTTTGCAAAAATGTATATTGATAAGGATATTTCATTTTGGAATAAAGTTATTTTCTCGGATGAAAGTAAGTTTAATATTTTCGGTTCGGATGGACAGCATTATGTGTGGCGAAAGTGCAACACAGCATTGCAAATACAGAATATGATTCTAACTGTGAAACACGGAGGTGGCTCAGTGATAACGCCATCGGTTCGAATAGAGTGGTAAAGCGCGGGAGAGGAGGGGGAGGGTTGGGGTATACTTTATTCCATGCGGGCGGCGCAACATTCAAAAAATGCAGGATACATTTCTCTTTCCGCAGGCAAGGTAGTTTCCTGCGGAGGAATATGGCGCGAGCAACAGTCGGCCCTGCCGCGAATAAAAGACAAAGGGATGATTTATGCTCGCGCCCCACACCCTGGCCTGGGCGAATCAGAATGTTGGTATTACTTTGGTGTTGCTGCACGAAACCTGGTGGAGGGGGGGCCCATGTATTTCATAGCGACGTCATCGGCATGCCAACAATGCAGGTGAAACGACAGGCTCTCGCATGCTGTTGCCGCTGCACGCGTCCTACTCGTTAAGTAAGTTTGAAAGCCGGCCCCCGGTGATAAATTTTCATTGCATGTCCATCGTACCTCATATATTCCTTAACACTCTATTGACTTCGTATAAACGCGGGGGACGTAAACGTGCTTTTTTTCCTCTTTCTCTCTCAATCTCTCTTTCTCTTTCTCTCTCGGTCTACGCGCGCGTTCTTTTCGCAAGCAGAGCCGCGCGCAGAAAACGCTATTGACAACGGAATGATACATCGGACGCGACGCTCAAGTTTTAAACACAAGAACGGCTGCTGGCCAGTGGCATCGACTTCGATCCAATTGAAAACACCACCCCCGCCGGGAGCACCCCGCGCGTACTCTTCGCTCGCAATTTACGGTTAGGGATTCGCGAGGATTTAACGCGTTCACTGTCGAACCATAAAAAAGATTAGACTGCGGATCCTTATGCGAATTTACGTTCTTTAAGACTGATCGATGCAACGGGAATTATCGGGAACAGCATTTTCACCCTGACGCCACGTCCTCGGTCATTCGTTTGGGAATAAAAATTTCTTCGCCCATCGGAAGCCTGGCATTAGGATCTTAGATAACTGAGCTGAACGTAAAGGAAGCGCACGAATTTTCTTTTGAACAATAATTTTAATGTTCTTAAATCAATTCTGAAAATCTGTTGAACTACTGAAGTAAAATAGTACACAACTGAACTGAACTAAAATCGTTCATGGTAATTGAGAGATAAGAACAAACGCGGGAACGTAGCGAAAATTATTATTAAACGTCGAGGACTGGTTTAACCCGAAATTGAATACTGGAAACATTTGTATATTTGTAATTCTAGATTTATCGCAGCGGTTGAAACAACTCATTTTTCATTTTATTGTCCGTGGGGTTGTAGAAGTACTTTCATGGGAAATCATTAAATAAATTCATTCATTCCTGTTCAGGCTGCATTAGCTCTGCAATGGTACTCTAGGGTCTGTCATGATCCCGGCAAAATTCGTTGTGTACTGGTTTTCGCTATTGCGACATAAGCGAAAGCTTTAATATTTAAAAATATATCAGTGAGTTTCGTATAAAATTTATCGAAAGATCTCAGTGTGGTTTTCCTTTTAATATTTGAAGTTGTGTGAAGTCTGAATGGATACAGTCTCGCCACTATTCCAAAGCAATATGCACAGGTCGCATTTATCGCTAGTTCTCAGTGTTAGTATGCAACGGTTACCTTCTTTGCCATGCGCGCGTAGTATAGTTTCTCCGTCTTCTCTTCTCCAGGTGATGTTCGGCGTGGGTATTCCTTTAGCCGCGCAGCGCAATGTAACGTTGCTGCCCTCGTTAACGATCATGTCCGTGCTCGTGGCATAATCTAAGATATCCGGCGGAACTAGCAACAGAAACAATACATATTATTGTTTAGCAGATGCTAATTTGACGACGAACTCCATCGATTCATAGAATTGCGTTCCGCAGCTGTGACGCCGCGAGTAACAAAGGAAATCGAAATTGTACAATAATAAATTCCATTATGCCACAATTCCTATTGTTCCCGAGATAATCCAATTGCAGAATGCATCAGCTATGCATATTTCTTGACATAATTACACCGGCCTGGTCAATACCGTCTCCTCCTATTATTCTTCGCGTTATTAAAATGGAACTGGTTATTAAATGGTTAAACGGTTATTATCAATTCGGTAATTAAGTATCATAAATAAATGGGTGAAGAATTTTTGTGACAAATATTTTTATACAGCTGTTTACAAAACATGGAAAATGGTTTCAACCGACTGAACATTATCTAATATTTATTTACCGGGTGTACAAGTCAATTGGAAAAATTGTTGCTGCTCAGTATAGGAAATAATGGAGATTATTTTCAAGATCTCAATGAATTTTGATTGCTTTCTAAAGATTGGAAATTAATAACAGTCGATAATAGACAACTGCACCGCTTGTTATTCGTGTCGCTGCAATTCCGATGAAGCCTGCATATAATATGGAACTCTAGAACATATTCGACTCGATTTTTTCAACAGCCATCATTCACATTCAGGGGCCGAAGGCAGACCTCATAGCTTGCAAAATATTTTTGGCCGTTTGTCTCGAAAACTATTAATTCTAGAGGAAACGTATGAGCGTGCGACTCGTGCGTTTTTTGACGTTGAATTCACTCGTCCAGACAAATTTGGTAAAAATTCATTTGTCTTGACAACGCGCTATACCCCATCCCAGACTTGGAAGATTATTTTCGCCCTGCGGACATGAATGATGGCATTTAATATTTTTAAAAAATCCTAGTCCGCAAAGGGTTGAATATATTCCGAGTTCTACGTTACTTAACATTCATAACATTCATTCTTTATGCACGTTTCCACTTCCACATGTCGTTTCGTATGTAGCGGAATTGGAGATGAATTTATTTTACCAGAGAGGATAATAGCGTAACCTTGCGGCTGGGATAAAATATAATAATTTCAGTGTTGGATGGTGAACATATTTCCTTGCATTTTAGAAATTACGACAGGCGACAATTGTACAATAATATGCAATCTAATAACGAGATTCTATGTCCGCACGTTTTTGCAAAATTATAAAAATGTATGTAACTCGTGACATTTCGATTACTTTTGATCCAAACAAATCACACGTGTACTTCCAATACCAGTTAATCTGTATGCAAAACCCCAATGCAAAAGGTTCAACAATTATCGGGGAAAAAATTCCTAGAAACTAGTGTAGAAGCGGTCTTGGAAATCAAGAGTAACCGTTTCGGTGGGAAAGTTTGTTAAGCTCATGCCAGAAGTGTCGATTTGTTTATAAATTTGTTAATTCAACGAACCAACCTACAACTTCCAAATAGCCGGTTTGGCTCTTCATTGGATCGGTGTTCAGCTGGCACATGTACGCGCCTCGATCGTGCACGCGAACGTCTCGTATGTGTAGGTGCCACGTTTTATGCTCCGTGTGCGTGACTCCGATCCTGTGATTCTTCGTAATCACGTGATTGGCTATCGTTAAAATAGTTTGTGTGTCCACGCGTAGCCATGCTACCTGTAAAACCAGAAACAGGAAAAACGTGTTACCGTCCGTTTTTTATCGCTTCATTTCACAATCTCCTCATCTGCAGCACCCAGAAAACAATCTCTTCATTCGCTCGAAGTGGTTGTAAAGGGGAGACTCTAATTTTCAAATCCGTAGCCATTTTTATAACCCGAAAGAATTGTTTAACACCAGGTTTACGGGACCTGTCAGAATAGCTGGTCTTAATATTTTTAATTTACGATTACCGAGATTGCGGAGATCCATGTACGCGGAATTACTCAACAAATTTATTTCTCTAGGTATATATCAGTTCAAAAATGGCTGAAAACTTGAACAGTAAAGTAGTAATGTGAAGTTTTTACTTCGAAATAACAAAATTTCTTCTTCTTCCCCAATACGAGCCAGCGCCTTATATTGAAAGAAAACTGAAAGATCTTTGCAAGAATTTGCACGAGTTCAAGGGTTAATGATTCATGGTATGCTGGAGAGTAATTTTTTTCTCACTGTCTGGTAGAAGAGAAATACAAAATGAATTCCAATCGGAGGCGCACGTTGCCGCTTCGCGTTGCACGAGGAGAAAGAAACACGTATCTGTCTGATGAACCCTGGTGCACAGTGCTGAGAACGGTGATGCAGCGTCTCGAAGCATGTGCATCGTATAGTCATTCAAGCCGTACCGTGGAAAGGATGTTATTGTCGAGCATGGGACAATTGTAAATGTCTCATTGTCCCCTTGTATAGTAAGAGCGGAATAGACATCGGACAACTACGGTTCCCGGGGACAACTTCAAACGCACGGTGGAATCTTGTTACGGTGTGTACGCAGATTAGTCGCCTAAATTTCGATCGTAGGCTGGACCGAAGATCGTTTTGTTGGTCGGAGAATAATTTTATTTCTATCTCGGAACGAGGCACAAGCGTAATCGAATTGCGATGCTCGCCTGATTTGATACAGTTCCAGAGGAATGTTTAAACATCGTCTCGCAGCAAATACCCCTAACATGAAGCGAGAATTTCATTGATCCGGAAGTATCTCGCCTCGCATACTACATATTTTGATGGAAAGGAAATCGCATTATACTTCCAAGGATGGGAACATTTTCTACACTACGCACGGTTATAGTACGTACTGCAGAAAATCCTGGTCTTAAAGAACTTAAAGAGAGTTGACTGAAAAAACGTCTACCATCTTTTCGAAGTGACCTCTGCAATTTTCAATTTGTTTTAGACGAATTGCAAGGAAATTGAAGCAAACCGAATCGTCTCTTTCAATCTGAATAATTACTAAAATTCACAATATTTTACCTATTAGAAAATAGGTAAAAATTCGATTAAATTTTCTCTAGCAGAATTTTTTTTAATCCGCGAGTAAACATTACGCGATTATGAAATAATTAAAACGTCCCGAATCCTGGGAAGATTGTGGCGCACGTGACAGACACAGAGCAAGACTTTTTATAAATATTTGCAAACAAGCATATTGCGAAGTTTGCAGACAAACAGCAGCTGACACGTGATAAATCGTTGCATGTTGTATACGTAACAGGACGACACAGTTGGAGATGCACAGCGAACAAAAAAAAAAAAAAAGAGAAACGATGCACCCTTCCTTGTGCAGCTAGAATCTAGATCGATCAATGAATTAATTTCAAATATCTCATTACAATTTTTGGAAGCAATTCACTATATTTTTAGAAGACTTCATCCGAAATCATGTAGCTATGATCATTCGTTTTATTATTGGTTTTGTTGCGTTCCCAAGAGAATTATCAGTAGTACGACCAAGCAATAAGTCCGACTGACGTATGTTGCTTTGTAACAGTGACAAGACTGTGTCCATTCAGACTTCATACAACTTTTATTGTAATATGAGCTTCAAAATGAAGAGGCTCATTAAAAAATTTCCGATGAAAACAATTTTACAATTTCAGTAATTGTAAAAGAAATAATTATTAACCAGTCATTTCGACTGCTCCGGTCGTTCTAGTGTTAATATGGTAATTTGTTATAAACATCCCCTGCAGATATACATTTACATTAAAATATAAAACAGACTATTCATCGTTCAAGCTTCGGAGCGGCATTCCACCTTGCCTGCAAATTGTGCTCAGAGAGAGAGAGAGAGAAAAATAAGAGAAAAAAGTCTTCTATTGGATACAGTGATATGTTACGATAAAAACGAAAGGAAAGTACTATTAATTTCCGCTTCGTTGAACTCCATAAAAGCTCGCGCGGAAATTCTCGGTGGAATGATTACGAGACGCAGTTACGGCAATGAAACAAACCGTTCTTCCGAAATTCGCATAGATTTCTTTCGCAGAAACGGATACGACGGCGGCGTCGGCGTCGGCGGGAATTTTAAACGATTATGCGCCGGAGACACACACCGCGCGAGCCAATAAGGAATTTTCCAGCGACTTCCGCCGGGCAAAAAGTTCCCGGGAGAGACTTTTCGGTCGAGCCAGTGAATTGTGAAAATTACAAAATCGATCGCGAAACGGAATATAAAACGTACCGTCGTCGGTCGCGCCGCGCCGCGCCGCGCCGGTGCGGGTCGCGTTTTGGAAATAGGTTGCGCTTAGTGCGCGGCCGTGCTCGTTTCTGAAACGAGATCGTTTCGACGGACGGTGTCCGGGGCTTTTATTATGTCGAGCTCGTATCTTACGTGGATTATGACAGGTACGTGGAATGCAGCTCGCATTGCGAACGCGCGGAAATGTGCTAAGAATGCCGGTGAGCTACGATTATTTAGCTATTTACAAGGGGGTGCCCCGCTGGCACGCCCCCTTTCCCTCTTTTTACACCCTTCCATTTCGCTGCTCGTTTCTTTCGCGAGAATATGCAACGGCAGCCAACCGGCGAAATACCTAATCGATCGTTAACGCTAGATCACACTGTCCATTTTACCGTTCCCTTACAGAAATAACAGGAGTGCGCACTCGTTGAAAATGTGTCGGCGCTGTTTGTTGCATCACGAGGCACTTCGTATAATTACCATCGAATTTCACCGACAGCTAAGCTCGTTCGATCGTTTAATTTTACTGAACAATGCTCTCATTGTTCTCAACATTATCCACATTATCCTGATTTCAATATCGACGATATTCCGAGAATGTAGCGTTTAAACAATTTTTAGATCCACTTTACGCATTTAGATAATTGAGGTAATCAGTCTTAATGTTCCCGGATCAATTAACGCTAGAACTACCGAGTAATAAACACGACAAAACTACTTCTATACTACTTTCATACCGTGTTTATTCTAACGTGTGCTCCAATAAAGAAGTTCATTCAAAATTTTCCGATGAAAACATTTTTATAATTTTTCTAATCCTGAAAGAAAAAATTAGGAACCAGTCATTTTGACTGGATCGGTAGTTCCAGTGTTAAAATAGAGATTCGACGACGCAGCGAGTGTGCAGTTCGAATTTTCGGATGTGCCATTATCGAAATCATTACAGAAGAAAGTGGATTCTTATTGTTTCGAGTTCTCGTTTTGCACAAAGATCCGCAGTCGACTCAAGCAAAAATTTGAACCAGTAATTTCCCAATAATTGTGAAAGAAAAAATTAGAAACCAGTCACTTTGACTGGATCAGTAGTTCTAGTGTTAAAATAGAGATTCGACGACTCAGCGAGTGTGCAGTTCGAATTTTCGGATGTGCCATTATCAAAATCATTACAGAAGAAAGTGGATTCTTATTGTTTCGAGTTGTCATTTTGCACAAAGATCCGCAGTCGACTCAAGCAAAAATTTGAACCAGTAATTTCCCAATAATTGTGAAAGAAAAAATTAGGAACAAGTCATTTTGACTGGATCGGTAGTTCCAGTGTTAAAATAGAGATTCGACGACGCAGCGAGTGTGCAGTTTGAATTTTCGTATGTGCCATTATCGAAATCATTACAGAAGAAAGTGGATTCTTATTGTTTCGAGTTCTCATTTTGCACAAAGATCCGCAGTCGACTCAAGCAAAAATTTGAACCAGTAATTTCCCAATAATTGTCCGCCTGCACTTTGTTCTTCGCGAGTTTAAATGCCCATAAAGAGTGCGTAAGCGAAGAATCGCTTAAAGCAAGGACGGAGGTCCTTTCCAATGGGAACTTTATTGGAACCGAATTGCTACGGGTTTTGTTCCGCAATTACACGGTCATTCACCTCTCGCCGGTAACACAGTCAAAAATTCTCGAGAGATTACACGATACCTATTACGTGATTTGTGCTTTGTTTGCCTTTGTGCGCCGAGACAAAGGGGCTTAATACCTTAAGCTTCGCCTTTCATTCCCGTGCACATGACCGATTACACGCAAAGCTTCACAGAAAAAAAGGATGCTGCTGCTGCGAATGATAAGTAGATTGTGGGATTTATTATTATTCTAACGTGCGTACTAATGGATTTTTATCGGGGTTTAACCCCGGAGCCTTGTTAAAATATAAACTCTCTTCGCCTGGGAATTCACTGTAAAATTTCTGCTTCACCATGATTAATGAGAATATTCGCTAACAAGCCACGACTTTCTCTGCGCATTTATTTGAGGCGCACAGAGCCACAAATTACAGGACCTTAGGCGCCTACTCTTCGGACGGAAAATTGTTTTAATGTCTCTTTGACGCGCGATCGTGCACGGAATCGCAATTGCACTCCGGCTGCCATTTTGAATAGTCGGAGTGTCAAAAGTGTAACGAACGTGAATTATCGGAACAACGTTCTCCACTCCCGTCTAAACAACCTTTAAATCTTTTGCAATTTTAGCTAATGACAATACACCGTTTTTCGATCGCACGAGTGCATTTACGTGCTGCGCCGTTCATAATTATTGGAACAATTTTAAAACTTACGGGACGGAGATCGAATTCGTAATTGATGTTGCTCGTAGGAAGTATAGGTCCTTCCAAACTACTCAACCACATAAAAATTCAAATAAGTCGAACAACAAGAGGAATTTATAAAACAAGAATTATTCCGATGAAAAGGATGAAGCACGAGACACAAGTGAAGGCACACCATTGATAAACCGTTTGAAAATTTACACGGCGATGAACAATGTCGCGATGCACATTGTTTTCGGTGCAATCGGGGGGTAGAAACGCAAAGTGAACCGAGGTGCATATAAACGCATTCGGTTTTCGGCGTTTATTCGGCCCATGTGAAAGTGGTTGTTTCGCGAGTGCAAAGGAACGTGAACCTGTTGATACCGTACATTTTTCTTTCCGACTTTTCATTTTGAAGACTCGCACTTCGGCGGGGGGAACGGGGAGGCAGAATGCGCGGATGCGTTTCTGTAAGTAAGAATGAATTGCTATGACGTAAAAGCGCATCGCTGCGCAGCGCCGCGCCGCCGCCGCCGGGGAAATGAGAGGAAAAAATTACCGGCGGATAAAAGTGGAACGGTTTCGCCCCGTAATGCGAAAAGAGAAAGAATCGTGCTTTGTCATGTCAGCGATTAATAAAAGCGAGGCTGCAAGTTTCTCTCCGACCGACGCGACCTTGCTATTAATATTTTCAATTCCGCCGAGGGGACAACCATGAATATTGTGTCGCGTGTCGTTAAACTGTCGCGTGACGCCGCTGCAGACGAAACAGTTCTGCGAACACCTCGAGTACGCGGTCCGACGCGTGTGCGCTGCTCGCCGTTATTTATTTAAACGCTCGACGGATTCGGACAAATTAGGGTGCTTCATCTGGTTCCTGAAATACTGGAGTCGACTCCCATACAACTCGATCGAAAAATTGTTCAACAAACGTGGAACTTCTGTGACAGTGATTTCACAGCTATCTTGAATAATTCTATCAACAATTATTCTGCGTTTACGTTTTTATGTACTGGACTGACAACAACCCTCTACAGTTTTTGAAGACATTAACATTTAATTGTTTCAACGTGAAGTGGGGTTGTTTAGTTATTACAAGAACAGAATGCAGTGATTTCTCTATATATGTCGCAGATGCTTGGCTGGTAAACGTCGCGGAACTATCCTCAATACTGCGGGGCATACTTGGTGGGGGGTTTCGAAGCTCGGGACGCCTCGGACGCCGAGGAGTGTGAACATACGTCTCCTGTACGATACACGTCACCGACAAGACCCGTGTTCTTGACATATATCGAGAGACGAATCGTTTTCACGCGAAATTAAAGAGATGGGAGGGAAATTGACAAATTTTGCAACGTGACAACATATTATTATAGGGAAACAAGAACCTATAAAATAAGAAAATATTAGAATCCTTTATGGCATTGTCTATAGATAAATATGAAATTTGAGACATTGTAACGCGAAGGAAAAACAAACGGCACGTAAAAAGATGGAACAGCGTGAAATATGTTTTCATTATTTGTGGTTTTCGTTAGCCTCCGCTGATTTTGTTAATATCACCAGCTAATGGATCCAAGGAACACGTCAAAAATGAATAATAATGTCAATCCGGCACGGAGGGGATTGTATTCATGCTCTGACCCGGAAAATGATCCGTCAACCAAATAATAATGCGTTCTAAGGCGAGTTCGGTTGTAGTGTGAACGTTAACTGGTACGTGTCACACCTCGATGGGTCTCGATTGCGTGGCCGAAATGGTTCTAACTCTTGTTGAACGAAAATAATGTTCTTTCAACGAAACGTGAAAACCCCGGAAACAGTATAAAGCATATAATTATTCTCCCAAAGACTTTTAAATCGCAGATCAAACAATTTAAATGTTTCATATACACACGTAGGAAATGAAATTCAAAACATTAAGTGCGAACTTTATGTGCAGCCACCGTTGAATATTGAAATGTTAATTAAAATAAAAATGTTCCGCATCAATTACGAGCCGCTGAAACCGAACAATTCGATTCCCTGTTTAATAATTTTAAAAAGCGGATGATTTCGTTACTCTTAAATTCTTTTTGCTGTTCTACCATTTTATATTTCACCAACTCTGCCACAAATGCATAAAATCTCGCTATGTGTTATAATGTACGTAATTTGCAGAAAAATTTTACAAACTCATAAACTCGATTGTTTAGGCGAATTAATTAGAACAACAGAAAGATGAATCCAATAAATAAGTCAGTGAACGGTCTCATTATCAGATAGAAAAACGTCGTGGAGAATAATTCCGCATTGTTTGACAAGCTCTATCATCAAGTAGTGCGAGTTTTAGCAGGAGTACACCGGCGCAGTGGTAAAGCACAGTTATAGCCCGACCCAGTTACTAGATTCGCCCTGCATATTTATAGGAATGGTCCCGGTGGTCCGAGGGGGTTGAACTTATTATACAGTTAAAATTGATTTTCGTATCAGATTCTCTTACCCGAATTTTTGCACGGAACAGCTTCGGCAGACTAATCGAAGGGTAACCATAATCTCACAGGCGGTAGAGGCCGCGTGCGGAGAGCTCGAGATTTTCGCTCGCGGAATGATGTCTCTAGATTTATTGCGACGTCAGTCTGCCAAGGTAGAAAAAGGCAAATCCGAATGACGCGAGCAATAGCGAGCAGGAAGCGATACGCTGGAAAAAGGTGGGGCAGAATTTGTTCGAGTCCGACCGAAGGAAGTGTACAAATAACGCGGCAAATAATATTGATACAAAGAAGTTGTCGCGAGGGGTGGAAACGTCCGACCTCAAAATCGAACTTCCAAGAACAAATTTTCATTGCTTCCACAAGATTCGAGTTTAGCCTGGCAGATCGCCAGAAAAATAATACAGCAACATTTCATTTCGAGGCGATCGACCTCTCTATTTTATTGTCGCGGATATCGCAATAAACACCGGGCCCTTCTGGATAAGGCGCAAACTTTCGGCGCATCCGCCTACAGTAAATAAGGGATCGGGAGATATCGAATGGAAGATCATTTTTTGATGATACTCCGCGGAAAATGGATGGGCTTTCTCGGCTCTTGTTAGCGTGCTTTCACTGGTTTCTTTCAACGGGGTGCTGCTCCCATTCTTATCTATCAATTTTAGATAATTTATTAGATCAAAAATGGGGTGAGTGATATATAAACGCTGCAAATTTGACCAATTTTCATGAATTTTTTCGAGATGATCGTTCGTCTTACGTTATAATTTTTATTTTGTAATTGATTCAACTGCTCTTCCATTATACGAAACAATTTTCTACACCGTTCTAATTACTCGTTCCTCGATTCTTTTTGCTCTACTTCCGAAGATTCTTTTTGCTTTAAATACTTTCGAGACGTTCTAATGTTTCGAGTATAGCAACCTGACGTTACAGTCGTTCCAAAAATCTACGAGAATATACCGGCAGAATATTTTGTATTACGAATAGGTTGCCTATTCTTTCAGAAAAAGTTATGGTCTTCGAAACGAAGGATTGGAGATATATTAACGGTCATAATAACTGTCCGACCCACTCCAATTACTCTAGATTTACAACATAACGTATTACTGGTGGGGGAGCGGACAGCTGTTATGGCTATTGACGTATTTGCAGATTCATCTCCCGAAAAGCAGATCGCGACCGAAAGGAACACTTCAAATGCGATGCAACGGCTACGAAATAAGTAATAAATAACAGTGATTGCTGTGTGTACGCTGGGCAACGCGAACATCAATCAATACTGCTTGTAGATAAATACTCTCTCAAGTATGAAACGATGACAGAAATATTATCAGGATTTTCCGCGGGGATCTACCATGACGTCGTCATCGCGAACGAGTCTATCGTGTTCGTAAGGCCGATTATAGGAAATACTATTTCCAAGATATACTTGAGTCTTCAAAGAAAGATACTGTGTACGAGCGCATCAATAGATACTTCGATAACAGGCGAGCAACGGTTGTAAACTCACCCCCTGAACAATTCTTTACGAATTAATTTCTGAAAAAACCGAGCTAATTTAATTACTTTTTACTTCTACCAGGCCGTAAATAAAACACGATTTTCACGAGATCGTATGAGAATCGAATTTTATGCAATTCTACTTTGTTTCAACCACTGGCGCTCAGATCAATTGAATTCAAAAGGGATATCTTCTGCCGTAGATACGTGCACACAAATTCGACAGCAACGTTTTATATGCACCGTAACAAAAGGGTAGGAAATATTTCAACTTCCATTCAACGGCATCTTTTCACAAAATTGTATGTGTATGCAAAAATCAAAATGATTTAGAATCGTTTCAAATAATTTACGAACGGTTTCAAAAGGCTACTGTACATTCCGGATTCTGTATAATTAATAGACGACAAGTCTTGTGCATTTAAAAAGGTAAAATTCAGAACGCTACAGGCATTAGGTGAATTCTGTACATCTTACACTGCGTGTAATGCTGTATCGAGATCCCCAGTCTGATGATTCGAATGCATCTGTAGATTATTAATGACAGTGTAATGCTTTTTCGATGCGTGCACTATTGCTGTAGATTCGTTTGTTTTGCAAACGGTCGAGATCCTTGGGATTTATTAATTCACATGAAGAAATTCGCCATCGATGGGAGGTTTCATTAAAGAGGATCAAGGATATATGTAGATTATTCCGTTTGCACGGTGACTGTCAAAAGGCATCTCTTATCTACGATACGTTACGATACTGGAAATATCGAAAAGTCGCGGTAGCGAAGCGTAACATCATCGGCATCTTGAACGCGAGCCAGCGAGTACATTATGCTCGGCTCGGCCGAATGATTTATATCGATCGGTTATTCGCTCGGTAAGAAGCAAAATTTATACGAATAATTAAGAGAGCTTGCCAAGAGCTCCACGGCGTCCTCGGATCGAACGTCGTTGTTTAAATAAATTCTCGATCTCGCTTTTTTTGTCTCCCCTCGCAGCCCCGATCACGCCGGTGTTGGCATTTACCGTTTTATTTACAGCGGGGGCCGCGACGCGCGAAAACAATCAGCAAAATGGACAAGCCGAAAGCAATTTTGTCCATTATCGCGGAGACATACATACACATTAGTTGTCGCGTTCGACGCGCGGCGTTGCATTTCATTCTCGCGACGGCATTATTTAATTTGCGAGAATACGCCCGTTTGACATCGAGTTTTTCGAAAATTGAGTTTCTTCCGTTTCACGCGGCAATAACGACGTCGGCCTTTTCGCAATAATTTCATTTCTCCCGCGGGAAACGATACACATATCTAGGCTATCGCGAAAAACTATCGCGACGCGCTATGGCGTTTCACGGACGGAAGGGAAACGATGGGATTGTGCTCCTTTGGCTCTGACGGGTTCTAATATTTTTAATTGAAAATTATCCAGATTCTAAGGACACATACACGGGAAATTATTTAGCAAATTTAGTTCCTTGGGTATGTCTTATTTTTGAAATATTGCTATAAATATGGGTAGCACGTACTTGTTATTTTTTTAGAGGTCCTCCAGAGCTACCCCGGCCTAACCTGACCTCCCTGACCTCCCTGACCTACCCTTGCTTACCTTGGAGTTGACCAGAGGTCCTCTAGAACTGCCCTAGCCTAACCTGACCTCTCTGACCTACCCTTGTTTACCTTCAGCTAGCTGCCATTACATCTCAAGCAGATGATTTCGAATTTTCTTTTACACCCTTATTTACCCTCTTTTAACCCCAATCTTTTAAAATGTTGCCATGGCACAATATACATACATAGCTTTCAATGCAAGTAAATATAAAGAGATATTTTAATGTAAAGAATAATATATAAGGCGAATATGAAGAGATTACATCGACGTAAGCCTCTGCAATGGTAGAGCTAAAAGGTTAACAAATAATTAATGTATTTCGATTATTCAGATATTCGTCATGGTTATTAATGTTTCCATTAAGACTCAGTGACGTGGAATAAATGAATTTGTCAAGGCATTCTTGAATAACTGATTCTGTAAAATAATGTAGCAAGCTAAACGAATGGCAATCAGATGAAGTCAAGCGGATGAGCACACGGTAGAGGAGAACTTCCCAGCTTGAAGATAAGCTGACATCCTTTTTTGTCTTTGCTGGGGATGTAGACACGCGTTGTCATGAAGCGAAATTGTTCTATTAACGTTTACTTCCAGCAGTAAATAGCCTCTTGCGCCGTGTCACCGTTCAAGTCCAATCTAGCCAGATCATTAAACAATCAGTGTACGAAGAATGTACTAATTAAAATTCTGTTCGTGTACAATGTATACTATAACGTATTTTTGCAATCAGTTCTTGCCAGTTTTTCGGGAACTTCTGAAAATGACCGTTTTCCGGGAAACCCGATGCAAGAAGCGACACTTTAACACCGATAGAGGAAACGCGATAATTACATCCGATAATTTGACTCGATTATATCGAAACTAATGGACACCGCGCTTAACGTTGATTGGATAATTGTTTTTTCGTTGCTGTTCCTGCTAATTGGACATTAATTCAACGGCGAAACGTAAAATCGGTGACATAAAAGCGTAAATTATGTAAATTTACGCGATGCATCGTCGAAAGATCGAAACGACATTCGCGAATGACATCGAAGGTATTGTAGAAAAAAATATATATATGTTTCTCGTCGATTCCGTGGCAACGGAGATTGATATCTGTTTAATTGCTCTCTGGTAACGGAATACTTTAATTACCGGAATGGAGCTCGATCTGATTTAAACGCGCGCACTCGAGGCTATGACATTGGCCGGCATAGTATCCTCAACAACTAGCGCCGCCACCAATCTACTAATGGCGCAATGATACGCAGTTATGTTTTCTTTCAGCGAGACCAAAACGAAAGTACGGTGTGCACGGCGACCGGTAACGATGCTGCAATGCAACTGCGCTCCGAATGAACCGACTAAAACCTGGTTGCGAGACAGTCTACTATAGTTCGCGAATTGATGCATTCGTACGATGATGATTTAATAGTTCCCGAGATGCGGAGACCATTCGTCTAAACTATTCGGCTCGATAGCGCGCCGAACCGTTTATGTACGTGCAGACAAATTGATTTTTCTGCAAATTCGTTGCTGCAACTAACAACACCGATGTGTCTTCCCCCGAAAATCCCGTTGGAAAATTCGCAAACACAATTCTTCCACGGAGTATCGCAACAATTCATGAGTCAGGATTGTTGAGCTGTTTCAAGCGAGTCACGAAGAAACGGTAAACAATTGGTAAATTTTATTTACACCTCGTGGAATTGTTCCAGACTAATTTTTAATTTATAGTGTTTCAGGTAGTTGAATAAAGAAGTACACTAAAATATTTCTCAAGAAAACATTGCCACAACTTCACGAAATGTGAAAGAAAATATCTGAAACAATTTTGACTCGGTGGTGGTACTGTTGGGGGTAATCTGTTTCATTGTTGGATGATCCAACTATGAAACGAGCTACTTTCTGGGCAGAACACTATGAGATTAACTTCACAACAAGCTCTTAAATACCGCAATGCGCAGTATTTCAGGGAACGGAAATGCTTCGCGACCACGGTTGGATGACCGTACAAACGGATGCTACACGGTCCGAATGAACTCGACAAACGTACTTGATTCCCATGACCGTTTCAATAATGTTAATCTGTAATTTCGAGCGGTGTTACAAACCTAACTACAAATACATGGTCGACGCACCGCCCGTAATTTATACCGGCCATAATATAAAGGCGGTCGTGGACAACAGACATCATTTTCTCCGTGTACGGAAGGATCTGAACATCACTATTGTTTTGTTGTCCCCGCCGTTCCTAGCTTTCGACGACAAATTTCCGAAAATCAACGTGCATACTCCGCAAAATATTTTCGAATTTATTCGGACGAAAAAGTAACAGGTTTCGATTAGGGTAATCACAATATGCAATCTGCTAATTATATTTTCACTTTGATATTCGAAACGCGATTCGATTCTGAACGTGCCAAAACATCGGTTTTTAATAATCGAACGTGACAATTGCCTTTTGTGTTTGTACGTGGTGGGTTGGTGGAAAAGTTAAAAGTTAAAATAAATATTACAGATAAATAAAATTGGCGCATTCTCGAACCGGAAGTTGCTCTCCCGTCGATCCGATATTGAGCGTGTTTGTACGACTTCGCGAAAAAATCGGCCAAAGCCGAGGCCGACCGTGAATAAAATGATAAATCATTCCGCGGACAAATTAATAGAACTGTCACTTCTTGGCGCGTTTGTTTCGGCCGTATTTCGTGTTTCAGAATCCTCGAGCCGTCTGATTAACGGTATCGGAATCGTCGATCTAACGACCTGCAGGAAATTCCGCTGTCGCTCGGCCCAATACCCGTTTCGGACACAGTAACAGCAATTGCTAATACAGGATCGTAATCTCGTTCTTGACCACTTCCATCACTGTTATAATCATCGTCTTGATCCCCCGGCGAATATGCATGTGCGCCCGGTCGTGCAATACTTTCCTGAACAAACACCGATCATTGTTCCGATAACGAGCACGCTTCTTCGGTCGAATCGGGACGATATTAAACCCGCCAACGCAACGGAACAATTATAAAGTGCACGGGGATCGGGTTGGGCCGATAAAATGTAATAACAGCGAATCTTTACGCAATTTTACATCGTTATAATACACATCGTGAAATTGAAGTAATATCGGACTTTATTTCCTGTATCAATTGATCCCGCAGATTACAGTTATTACTTTATGTAACGAAGATCAGAATTTGATTGAAGTTCCTCTCTCTCTCTCTCTCATTCTCCCTTTACCTCGTGTTCTTTTTTCGGAGAACTTTATTAAATTCACGGCGGCGCCTCGCACGTTCAAACATTATATACAAATTAAAATTTATTTGAAAGATTGTTAAGCTCTGTGCGCGCGTTTTTTTTTTGTTCTCTGTTCTAATTCTCTTTTGTGCCTTCATGTAAAATTGAATATATTCTGTAAATTGACAACGTGACCCGTACTTTCATCCACCGAACATTAAATAGTCCTTTTCTTCTTGTGTAGAATCATATAATGTTAAGCTAGGAGTTAAGTCAAAATATGTTTCTCAATAGCAAATTCTTTCTTTAGATTATTTTGCACAGTAAAGTCTGAGCATAAGGGAGCTAGACGATCTAAGTCAGTTCGCCTGTCCCCACCACTCGGAGGCATAGCCCGCGAGGGGCCAAAAAACTGGAGCCCTACACGATCTATGTCACAGCACGGACCGAGTATTGGACTTGGATCAAGACTTTACTGTACTTCACTAACCCATTGCTGTCGTGAACGCATGAAATCCGCAGTCTACTCACGAATTTCAAGTTTCCCACCGTTCAGCAAACGTCTACCGATCTTTTAATGAATACAGACTCAGCTGATTAATCCCCGTCCATGTGTGTTCACCATAGAATGGTGAAATACGCGCGGTAGGTGTTAGAAATGTGGGTGACAACGCGTGTAATGAGCAAAGTGTGAACTCTCTTCCAGCCCGAATCTGTTCTGCAAGCATGATTCTCGGCGCACTGCCAACATCCTAATTATTCTTACTCCGTTAAGCTCGTTTAATGCATCGATTTCGCAATGCCTGTTATTCTATGATCCAGATGATTCGTCGTCGGTACTAGCTTGCGCGCACTTGTCCAAAAAAAAACCTATACATCTTGGATCGCCCGGTGATTATGCGAGCGAGAGAAATTAATTATTTAATCATGAAGGTAACGAGCAATCAACGCTACCCAGTCTTTCCCTTGGCGTAAATGTTACAGCGACTGCGCACACGCTGAGATTAAACGTGTTTTTTTATCACGCTTGCACACGTAAACCGGATTTTATGGGAATTTTAGTTTGGGTCAATTTTGAGAATGCGTTCCCGTAGGAACTTTTGCACGTTTCAGGGCTCAAAATGGTGGAAATACCTCGGAGAAGAAAGGATTTTGTCACTACAATAAAATTCTTGTTCATAATCGCAAAATTTTTGTTTGGTCACGGTAAATTGAAAAAGGAAGGTGCGCAGGTAATTTCAATGGCGCCGATATTCGCGCGTACATCGAAACGCATTTACTTTAAACAAAATAAATTGAATACGACAAAAATAAAATAAAAATATACGGGACGCGGCGTAAAAACATATTTTATTACAGCCGGCGCAGTGTATGCGATTGACGATCATCAGTATGGAACTACAGAGTCATAATAATAAATTGAACATTTTCCCTTGGTCGTGTGAATCAGAGTTTGCTGTAGAATACTGTGCAAAAATTAAATATTACGCTGAAACCGTATTGTATCGTAATACAATAGCAACATCGTATTTTCTGAAGCAATTTTCTCGATAACGAACCACCGCGGGAAAGAATATTTTCAATTTTTGGTAACGTACTGAATCGTCCCTTTTTTTCGTTATACGATGAAAGATGATAAATAGAGTGTCACAAATTGGATTCCCAATCAAAATAAAATTTGGTCGTGGGCAATTCACAAAAATTGATTGTCGGTGGTATATGTGGTAGAAATATGGTGCGAATACAGTAATATAGTCATTTTTTATTTTTTTTTTTACTGCAGAATATTTTCCTCCCTTCAAAGTATGTAGTATTTAATATTTTCGGAATGAGTATACGTATGTTTTTTTGTTCTCGCTGCAGCTTTTCTCAATTTTTCTCGATTTGTACAATTTTTCTTTATTCACATTCCCGAGAAAAAAATCCAGCTGAATTTGGAAAATTGACCACCGCGCCGGAACTCCGCTGGTCTGAAGACAGAACGCATTGTCACGTCGATGAGTTATCGCAGTTACGCTAACTGGGAAATTTATATTGGCTAGATGGTTTTGTCGGAAGACTGCAACCCCGTAAACGGCAGAGATGAAAGTTAACGAGCGGTCATAGGACACACGAACCTTTCGCGCTCGTTATTCCCTCACTTGTGTACCCCGTAGAAACAAACATATAATTTTCTTTTGACTTTGATGAAACATAAATGTTGGTTTTCCGTTGCCTCGTATATTCGATACCCGAGTATGCGCACGGAAAATATGGCTTCTCTTACCTTTGAATTATTGAACGCTTTCACGCATAACTATTCGGCCACCTCTTAAATTCTACTTTGACACAAGAAAGCATTGTCAAACATCCCGGAAAATCTATTAAAATTTTATAACATTAAAGTGTACTAAAAGTGTATTAAAATAATTCTGTTTTTGGTTAATAATTCGACACGTAGTCCTTGTCATCAAATATTAAACAAAATGAAACTCGAACTGGCTCATTCTGTTGATGTTAATTCCATCTAATGCACTTTCAAAATTTATGTTTCTGCGACACTTTGGAGACTATGAATAGAAGCTTTTTTTTTCAACTTTACACTTTTCCGTCAGTTCCAAAGTTATCTTATAAAATAGGTGTTTCAGCCCCCGCTTTGAAGGTTCTTCTGCGCCATAAGCATAAAAAATAGCTACAAAAATATAACTGTGCAATAATTTCCACTGTACCACATGCATAAAAGATCGTACCACAGTCGACCAGTGTGTAATATCCTTGTTGGCATTATAGTAAACGCAAGAGAAATTTATGCTTTGACCCGACTGGAATTAAATTATTCTTTAAAATAATCGCAGTTTTCTAATTTTCGTTAACGGAAATATGAAAAGTCATTGCACTCTTTAAATATCATAATTCTCTTGTTTCGAACAATTTACGAAGTATAAAATTGTGCCACTTGAGGTAGAATTTGTACTCTTTAAAATACTTTCTGTAATTTTATTTTACAAATCACAGTGAATCAAGTTGCTCCACAAAATCCGAAAAATTCCAAAAAGCCACACTTTCTAAATTTCGTCAGCTGGTAGTTGAAAGCTCATTCCGCCGTTCGAATGTCAGTAAATTTAATTTCTCGGTTTCTGAGGATCCGGCAACGATAACTTCGCGAAGTCTTAAATCGCGCCATTTATCTGAGGTGAGACCTGATTCGATTATCGAACAGCTCGGATTAGATAAGGCGATGATAATGTTACTATCGACAGTATTTTCTACATGGCAGTGGGTCGCGCAGGAGACTTCGTATTCTCGTACCAGGAGCCACGGATTCAAGCTGTGACACTAATCCTCGGTAAGATCGGAAGTAATGTCCCGCATTTAACAAGCTGCTACAGGCGAAGCAGATAACTAAAGTGTAAAATGATGCGAATCCCGTTCTCGTACGAAGATAATGCGTCCCGGTTGTTCGGAAAATTTAAACGCAGATACGTTCTCGTTCCCCATTGTTGAGGCTTTTTGCTGGCGAGCCGCATCTTTTTCGAAAATTTATCTCGATGTTTCATTACCCGTTCGTCAAGGATCCAATTACGCGGCGATAACGTGTCGTTAATGGGAACCTGTCCGAGTGTCGAATATCTGATTATTATTTTGATCTATGCGTAACACGAGAACATTTAATAGTCGTACACATAAATAATATATTTTATAACGTTTACAACGCACCATTTAACAAGTACAGTGATTCCTCTGTATATGTCGCCAAGGATGACAAACGTCATCCACATACCACGTGAGGAGCCTGGACCAGAGTCTCCTGCACGATACATGACGCTGGAAAGTCCCGCGTTGTTGACATGTATCGTGCAGTGGCTCCGATGACTCGACAGTTAGTCTGTGGTGGCTGAATATTTTGTTCGACTTTAAAAAATAGAATTAAATATCGCACTGGTTCCCAATAAATTGCGAGTGTGTTTTGTATCAACCGAGGAATCAAACTTTTTCCTGCAAAGTGATATAACTTGTGAGAACCAGCGGATATCGTTGCGATCTTACCGCCACGGTTTTTTGCGCGGCGACTAGAAAATAACGAATGTCCGATGTATAACTCATAGTCGATTTCACCCCCGGACCTTCTTATTTGGTCAGTGTGTAATAAGTTTGGAGGGACGATAAGTTGCCGAACGAATCGCCGGGTTTCAACGGCAAAAACTATTCCTACTTTCACGGCAGCCGGGATGGGAGGGATAACTTCCGGTTTCTGACTCCCCTCGACCGCAGTGGAAAGGAGCCCGTATATTTCTTCGCCGGGAGGGGTTAGGCAGATAGATCAACCGAGTATCAGATAATTAAATTCCTCCTGCACTGCCACATTTTGAATATTTAATCCATCTGTGTCCCGTTATTTTTTATGGGTCACCGGCCAGGACGAATCGTTTCATTAAAATACCGTCAAAATTAATGGCGCCAATTACCTTTGTCTTTTCATACTTGTACTCGCGCGCCGCTGGAATCCTTATCGTTCTCATCGTGCCTTCGAACAACGTAGAAGAACGCGCTGAATTTTAGAATTTTACGCATCCTTTGTGTCGCGAGATCTGCAGAATGGTTATTCAAACTTGGCGAGAGTAGTCGTGTAACATCTATTCAAGAGTTGTCTTAACTTTACCGCGGGAAACCAAAAATTTTTAACTGTTTTTTACGCGATCGTGTAGACTTTGCCGAGACCATTCCGAAAATCCAAGTTTCGATGCTAGGAGATCACCGGTTCGAAAGCTATGCAATCGAGGCAAACAATTTTTCTTTCGCATAAAAATTCACAGTCCACTGTTCGTAAATGATTCCGAAGAATTTTAGTTTAATTGTGAGTATGTCATAGTTTTAAATGGTTCTTCGGTCCCAAAAATATATTTCATAGCTCGAGAAAGGACACGGTTTCAGAAAACGTGGAAATTTATTATTTAAGATGGCTTTCCTCGGGAATTTACTGCTCAAACTTTTCGGGAAGAGGGTTCCCAGGGACGCAAATATATTTTTGGAAAATCAATGTTTTTCAACTGGTCTAGATGTTCCTAAGCCCTTAAGATAACTGAGATCCTTTAGTGCTCCCAAGGAGCAGAACGACCTTCGTCGCAAACTACTTCATTATACGGTCAAGAGGACGAGAGGGAGAGAGAGTGAGAGAGCGAGAGAGAGAGAAGGAAGGAAGGAGAGTGTATGAGAGAGAGAGTAGGATTTACGAGAGATAGATATATTTGCGAGATATAAATCTTCCGGATCCACCTTGACGGAAGCATGTTTCGCACCGCAGGACACGCCACTTATCATCAGCTGATTGTCTACTGCTATTCGGTGGAAAACTTGATCCCAATGGTGCCCATTCCCGTTCATTATGGTTGTGAATGCATGCCGTTTCTGACAGTAGCACGACACTCGAGTGTTAGACAATATTTTCCTCTATCTGGATCAACTATTCCAAATTAAATATTGTCTCAGACGTCTTTCCTCTTAAATAACTTCAAAATTGTACCTGTAATGTTCTATTTGTTCAAGATTTTTATATGTGCATTTCCGCAGTCTCGCGAATCAACGATAGGACACGATCAAATTTTACTGTCTGCATCAGAATAATTTCAGACGGTTAAACAAATTGTTTTATCTTTAAGCAAGACCCTCCCATCAAGAGAATCATAAAAGTTAAACGATGTTTTGATTAGCAAGATCGGTGTACAGCGTGCACACTAGAAGTATCGATTTAATCTTTAACGTGAAAAGTTTGATGCAGCGGTTGGTTCTACTATTACTCTATTAGAAGTTAAACTGTTTGCATCCAGAGGAGTGTTGAAGCACGAAAGTCCGGAAAGTCGGAAATCAAGGATGACTTATCTTATACTTCAAACTTGAAATATCGCGTGCGTAAACTACTCCCATTAATTTGCTAGGTTTCTTTAATATTGGATTATCCTGTTACCAACTCCAGGGCGAAACTTCACCTTGGCAACCCGGAGATTTTTAACTTATCACTACACGATCCTGCACACCCTGACGAGAAAATGCCAAAAATCGACGTTTCGAGGCGAGGAATTCAAAAGTGACGCGCCTTGAGACTATGATTTTTGGCATTTTCTAGATCTACAGGATTGTAGAAATGTTTTCAAACGTCGTCGCTAATAGACTAAAGAGGGACACGGCAATTTTGAACGAAGCAATTTCGGTTGCTTTAGAATGTTGTTTACGCGCGGGTAATGGTCAACGGTGCTTCAAGGTGGGGACAGCTCGTAAGGAAATTAATAAAACTTTTATGGAGGACCCTGTCGGACGACCCGTCATTTGGCCGGACAATATCGGCAGTCTCGTTAATTGCCCCCCGAAAAGTCGTAAAGACACGCGGATACTATGAATTCCTGCCACATGTAGCAAGCTTCCCAGCTTCCCAGTTTCCCAGTTTCGGCGAAAAGCTTATCGCATCGGGAAACGTTGTCGGGGTTTTTGCCGGTGGCTTGCACGTGGCTTAACGACCGAAACAGAAGTCGAAACCGAGGCTGTGCTCGCCCGGTTTGACGAGAGGAATAAGTTTCAAATTCAGAATTATATCGTGGCGCCGCTCCGAGCAGTATGGCGGCGAACATGTAAATCCCGAAGTTACCTAAATACTCCTCTCGCGAATAGTTGCCGTTTAAACTATGGAAAGTAAACTGATTTCCATTAGCACGGAGGAGAGCCAAGGTTCCCACACTTGGCCCGGAACAGAGAAAATAGAACGAAATTCGAGAAAAATTTCGGGAAACGATTTTACGTTTCATTTCACCATTTCCATAGAGATCGCTGTTGAATGTAATTTAGTCGAATTTATCAGAGTTTTCAAGTTTTCAAAGTTCCAAGGATCAAATAGATTTATTCGCTATTAATAGGCTTCTCAATAATTGTGATGTTCCAAATGGAAGCTTAAAAATTTTCTTTCCTAAAATAATCCCCAAGGAGATTATTAGATTTTCTTATTGAGGGTGAGTTGTTGCTGTTAATGTTAACACTAGGTTTACGGAGCGCTAAAAGTGACTATTTCACATTACTAGCCTTTTAATAACATATACGCAAGAAAATAAATTTGTTGAATAATTCCTCACGGATGTGTCTTTAGAAACTTAATAATTACGAATTAAAAATATTAAAACCCTTCATTGTGACGGGTCCCGTAAACCTAGTGTTAAAGGATTCTTTTAAAAAATCCGCAGCCATGACCCGTGAGGTGAAAGTCGGACTTTCAACAATTATGGAATAATCACCGGTAGATAATGCGTTAAGTTTCCGTTGTTTGCGCAGTCTCGTCAAAATATGCAGTGTCTAAGCGCAGACCGATTTTACGCGACCGTATTCCGGTATTTCGTAATTCAAGTAAATTACGGTGGAATTTTACCAGCGGATTATTATATCACATGCTCGTAAACCATAATAGACTTCGGTACTGTTTACGATCAAGAAGAGCGAAATCCTTTCAACTTTATGAAGACAACGGCGTCATTTCGGCCGGTGGAACGAAACGTCACGAGCGGAAAACGTTTTCATGGCGCTATTAAAATCGAACGAGGTTGCTTCCGGTTTCCCTGGCCGCCATCACGTTAGGATAAGTTTATATCCTGGCCAGAGGTCGTGCAGAAGCATGTTACTGCATAGGATCATGGTGTGGACAAAAGACTGAGGCTGTCAGGTGGACAGAAAATTATGCGAAGAAGGACGTGGCTGTTGAAATACTCGCACCTGTCGTGCTCACTTTACAGGGAATCTTGACACTTCATAAACGAGAAGTCTGTTAACAGGATTTTCGATAATTGTACGATTAGCAAAAAGAATCTTGAAAATCTTCTTTTACGTAACAATCCTAGATGAAATTATTTTGTTACGTTGCTGGACGTGGTTCGTTGATTCACGATTGAAATTATCAGATAATTGTCGAAATTAAATGGCTTGATATTATGTGAAATATAACTTATTCGAAAATATGAGAAAAACGGCGAGAGAAAGACAGGAACAAAGACAAAATGAAAATTAACAATTTTACGAGTACCTTTTGAAGAATTAGCAACGTTGCTCAAGAGACTCAGTGAAATATTAACTACCAGGTCCAGTTTCGCGACATGGAATTTGATTAAAAATATTGAATCGTTAATCAATTTTCTTCAAAGCACGAAGCATTAATTACAAGCAAAAGTTGCTTGCTCGGTGTCGCAAGTTCAGCAACGTCGCAAAGAAAACCTAAACGACTGAAGGGTGACGCTAAATACATTTATGAAGAACCTGGGATGAAGAAATGAGCTGTTTCACAACAGGATCCTAATTACTTTTCTTTTCGATGATAATCCTAAATACAATTTTGTCAAACTGTGTGGTCAACTCCAGCGAATGATTTGAAGAAAAATTGTTATTACACGATTCTTCTTACATGAAAGAAGGAGGGTGATAAAGGAGGGGAAAGAGAGAGGGTGATAAAGAGTGGGAGAGAGAGCTGTAACAGAGCTTTTACAGAACAGCTGTAAAACATAGAAAACACAGTTAAACGAATACTCGGATGTAAAATATTTTTCGAAGTCCTTCTACCTTCGTTAAAATCTATCAACTTATTCTCTGTAGGCTGAACGGTTGATTCAATGCTTCGCGCGCATTAGTTGAATGAAAATTGCATAAACATTACTCGCCGGCGCGAAGCAAAGAAAAAAGATCTACTTAAGCGCGAAGCTGGCGTAGACTATAAAAATATTTCTTTTGCGTATTTTCGCTCAAAAAGGTATAATGAAAGTCCGCGAAAGCGAAAATAAATTTTATTCGTTGTCGCTGTCGGCGGCGCGCTGTTTTTCTATCAGCTGTATTTGCACGTAGTACCTGGAGAAAAGTAAATTTACTTTTTAGCGAACCGAGAACGGTCGGGACAGCGTAATTACTGTAATTAAATAAGAATTTGTAGCTGGCGAATGCGTAAGCGATACATTGAAATGGTATCATTGGAAAATTCTGATCACGCAAAACACTGTCGTGGTAATCTTCATGTCTTTCAGTCTTCTAATTTATAAAAATCACCTGAATTTCACTCTGTATCACGTGCGAAGACAACAAAAAGCTGTTTCGATCACGAAAAATCACGGTCGAAAACGTAACAAAATTGTGGAAATGAATGTAACCTACAGGTGCTCGTAAAATGAGACATAAATTGTGAACTATGTCACAATCCCCCGAATCGAAGCGACGCGAACTTTTCGGACGATCTAATGTTAATGTATTCATTCCTCTGCTCACTATTCGGATGTAAATAATAAAATCTCTTCGATTCCCCGCGCAGCTGTTCGGTGCGGCATAGCAAATTCGAATTTATTTCAATGTTGAATTTCTCGGAACGTTGCTCCGATAAAAATACGTTACACGCATTGCTTCTGCTTGGATATAATTTACGTCTCAAAATTGCTTTTTTCCAATCAATCACAAACAAAAAAAAAAGACAGTATTTTAAGCGGCGAAAACTTGGAATCATTCACTCCTCCTGCATTTAATTCAACTGATTAATTGTTTTCGATAAAATAAATGAAATTCGCACGTGCGCGAGTTTCAAATGGGATTCATAATTTAATGCTTCGGAGTTTCGGTGTTTTATTAAATTTTCGGGGTCAGTTAAATAATAATTGCGCTGCACGTGCAGAATTGCATCGCGCAGCGGGCAGATTGCATGGAAAGGAGTGGTGGGCGCGTGTCACGATAAAAAGGAGGGTCCGCGGCGTTTCGTTCTTTCAAAGACATCTCTCTATCGATATCCATTGTTCCGTGGGACATTGAGAAAGTCGGGGGAAATCCTTTTCATTTTCCTCAAGCCTTTCCCAATGGATTGACGTTCAAGCTGTATCGAAATTCATTGCTTTTGCAGCCCCGAGCAACTTTTTGCCTTTCTATTGTTCTCCGGGCCGAGCGATAATAGGAGTCGAAAAGGCGGCGAAACGAGATCGAGATTCAGCGTTTCGCTCCCGTTCGTCGTCTCGGGCCGATCCTCTCGCGAAAGTAACGACTCTCTGCCAACCACGTTTACAGTTAATGTCCCGAGAAATGAATAATAAGGGAGTGACGTCCCGTCCAGAATAGAAATCGTTTGCCTTCGCTCCTCTCTTTATGCCGCCGAGAGCCCGTCCGTCCCCGTCCTCTCCCGCTGGAATTCATAAACTATTAATGAATATTTCTTTATCAAGCAAACAGACAGTCTTCGCAAAAACCGTGAAAATTTATGCGTCCTACGGCGAGAAACCCGATTCCCCGTGCAATCTTACAAATCCTCAGATCACACGAAACCGGAACGGCTTCGGCAATTTATTACAGGAGAAGTAAGCGACGCAGAGCTGAAATACTTTTTGCAACGTAGTCAGCCATGATTCGGTATTGTGGACAAATTTTTGTAGAGCGCCGCGTTTACGCGTCCTCGAGCGACCGTCCATCGAAGACAGGCTTCCTCGAGCAATCTTACAAATCATTCCATCAGATCGCACAAAACAAGTACGTCTTCAGGAATTTATTACGGGAGAACTGAACGACGTACAGCCAAAATACTTTCTGCGACGTATTCGGCCACGATTCGGTATTGCGGAGAAATTTCTGCAGCATGCTGCATTTGTGCATTTCTACGATTTCCCGGGTACATTCTTAAAAATCCTCCTGTGCGATCAAACACAACGCGCCGGGGTCAATGCTATTTATAATAACCACCGTTGCATACGGTACACCATAAAAATTCATACGTAATCTCGAATCATGCCTGAACACACTCCATAAAGTTTTTTAACTCTACGTCACCTGGATTTCTCGAAATAAATTCGGAAAGATGATCCGTCACTGTGAGACTCGATGGAAGAGCGCTATTGAGACTGTGATAGAAAAGCGTTTTTTCTATGTATGACCGTGAGTTTACTGAGCAACAAAAATTTGTGTATTACGCTGAATCATGACTGAATACGCGGCAAAAAGTTTTTCAGCCCGGACGTCACTCGGTTTCCCTGAAATAAATTCCTAAAGACGACCCATTTTCGCTCAACCCGATAGGCGGATGTACCCTTAAAGCGAAACGAACCGCGTTCAAGATTTCCTGTTCGAAAACTTGGCTCGGACGACGCGAAATTTCGAGAAACAACGTTACCAAAGTGCCATTAGAAATCCGTAAGGAAATTAGCGAAAGGCCGGTATGCACGCCTAACCTGATACAGAGAACGGGCCATAAGTCTCGCATACCCGGCCGGATCTTAATCGTTAAAAATAATTGTTTCTGGCACGGAACACCCAGATAGAAATCAAGGGTCTGTTAGCCAACGTTGGTCGACATGTTGTCGTTTTTCTACCATGAACCGTTCTTACTAAATTGGACCCGTTTCACTCATAGCACGGTTAGTTTGGCCGGGGCTTGCCCGTGCCAAAAATGTATCAATAATTACCAGTGGCGGCGCGCTGCGTTCAAGAACGATATAGATTGCACAGTTTGCGCAAATGGAAAACTTCAGCGAAAAGTGGCGCCGTGATTTTTATAGTCGTACTCGACAGCAGAATTATTTAACTGTCCGCTGGAAGTTGTCGGGAAAACAAAAATTATGGCACGAACACGCTGTTCCACGTGTCGGGTGTCTGTTTCAAAATTATCACCTGTTCCAGACTGCTTTTCAAATAAAACATTTCAGTTTTATTTGAGTTTTAGCGAACCAAAGGGCCGGGGACCGCGAGGAACGTTTTCTAACGTTGAAAATGCACCGTTGTGTAAATGAAAGTAGTTCTCTGAAATTTTTGTTCGAAATTCTGTCAGAACGACCGGGAATACTCTCGAGTTCGACTGACAAAATTGTACAAATTATCCGCGCGCACGCGGCAGAGAGCGCATCGTTAATTAACGTTACATGATTTTATCCCGTCGCCGAACCGCTAACCTATGACGCTTCGGATAAGCGAAAAGTAAATCCGGTTTAATGAGAGACGCAAGTTGTGTACGGCGAGCCGCAAAATACAGGGCAAATAATGATACCACGGTACACGTGATCAATGGTGTCTAATATTTACCATTGATTTCCTATTCGGGCTAGTAGCTACACGTTAAACGATAGGAACGACAAGGTGATTGCTTTCATGTCACGAATATTTGCTCGTGAATAATTAATGAGATTCCCCTTAGTGAATGCGTGCACGGATTTAGATATTTCAAGATAACACGGCGACGAGGGGGGTTGGGGCTCGGGGCGGGGGGATGGATTAATCTCTGTGTAACTGGCCTGAAAGGAGATACTTAACAGAACCGTATCAGCCGATTTCGACGGGATCAAATAGTGCCGTTCAATCGACCTACTCGGCTCGAGTCAATGCAACTTGTATTAAATTAATATCTCTGAACGATAATAATCGGATCGAGCTCGCGACGAACATGTATTAATCATTATCCCTTCATTCCTTTAAATTGTATTACATTCTATGCAATTTACCTTCCGTTCGAATTTCATTTGAAACACTTTCACTTTGGAGCAATAGTTTGGTTCAAATTCTGTTCATCGTTTTCCTTGGAATCTAGATCGATTCTAAATAAAATATTAGGTCGTCCCGTAAGTTCGTGCCGTTTACTCTTGTACCATTTAAATTCCAAACATAAAATTCATTCCACAACCTCTTCTGACCTTTTTGGCAGAGACATCATACCGTCACTACACGATTTCTGCGGTTTTTCATTAAAATACTTTACAATAGTGAATAATATAAACATATCCACGAACTTGTGGGACGATTTATTGGAGTCTGTATAATAAGAGTGAAATTTTTTAATCAGGTGTGTTTCGGAGCGCGAGGGATTGGGATAAAACGAAGACGAACGGAGGAGATTCGGCGCATTGTCGCCACGGTGTCGTTGTTGAATCAATATTTCCGGTAACCCGAAGTGCAAATGGGGCAATAATCCCAAGGCCGATATATGTATAATTATGCCTTACGTGTCCCGCTATGATAGATGTAGGCTCGCACGCGACTCTTGCGCTTGCGAGGCCATTCTCTCCGGAGGCTGTTATCTTCTCCTCTCGGTGCATGTGCTCGGCTACCGAGTAATGCGAGCCTCATATGTAAATCCCATTCTGATTAACATCCACGTGTACCAACACAGAAAGCCCTTACATCACCGTCGGTATCCTTCTTCGACCTAGCTCGCCCCTAAACCCTCTTAACTGTGGCGTCACGTGAATGGCCCCTTCCATGTATAAGCCGGTCGCTGTCGCGTCCGCCGATATTAACTTCGCCAGCTTGATTATATTTCAGGGCCGAGGCTACCGCCACGCAACCACAAACCTTTACGATCGACCTCTCGATTATCTCGATCCGAAGAAATCGATTCGTTTCGGTCAAGAACGTTCGAGAACTGTTCGCGAAAAAGAATTCAGAAAAATGTCGAAATCTTTCATTAGGGATAAAGGATGACAATTATTCTAAAAATTTCCGAAACAGAAAAATGGCGAAAAGTTGTTGAACGATGTTTCCTCACGTGTACACCACGCAGACCTTAATTCTAGTCACCATGCTAATTAGTAGCCCTGAATTAGTGGCTCTGGAGAGCTGAGTCATTAACTCCTACACGTTCGGCACAGACTTGCCAAACGTACGCGAATCAGGTGAAAACAGTGAGATCTGAAATATGCAGACAACAGACGAAGTTCAGGTGTAAGAATACCGTTTCTAATTTTCCGGTTCTACACCCTTTCTCGTGGTGTACAATGCGAGTTAATTGAAAATAAATCGTGGCAAGATTACACTCATTACTAGACTGTGAATCGTTGGAAGTTTATAGCTATACGATTTTAATAGAAATCAGCACAGATTTCGCCTTCCTTGACTACTTAAAGTGTTGATTGAGTGAGCTTCTATCTAATCCTGTTTCCACCGCTCTTGAAAATGTAAATTTGCATAAAGATCCGCACTCCGCTAATGAGTTAACGTCAGCTTTTCAACCTCTCGCTGGCCAGAGTGCTCTGGCTCGTTCATTTTAACGTTTACACTAACAGCATATAATTTAATGGCAAATGAACTGAGCAGTCGAAGCGATTAAATTATATCTTCCCGTGCTTGTCTAAAAATTTTCATAATAGAATAATCAATAGTTGTAAAAGGAAAATTCAGAAGATTTAAAATTAGTTTTCATAAACTATGGACAATACCAGTTCATTCGAAATAAAAAATTCCAAAAGTCCTAGCGTCATCTGAAATATAGTAGGTTGACTTGATAAAACATTTGCTCGCTAATACTTTCGATTCGTTTGAGCAATTTTATGAAATAATTTGAGCCATTCGGAAAGAATGGTTGTGCAAAGAAAGTAGCACATTTTATTAGCATAGTTCTGCGGGATTCTCATGCGGGTCGCGGGTCCAGAAAGCGTTTGAAACGGAATTTTCATTTGTACTGCAAACCGCAAATCTATGACAAACAATCCACCCGAACATGCAAAGTGGCACGAGATATCAATTAGAGAGTAAACATAACATACACCGCCGTCGCGTTTTCGTCCGTAAAATTCCATAAATTAATTTTAAATTACTCTGTTGTCTTGGTTACTCGCACAGCATTCCGGATAAACAGGTTTCAAACGATGTACTAATTTTCATAATAGACAGGTAATTCGCGTTGATTAGACCCACCCGGCGAAGTCATGCTGGCTGCATGTTGAAGGAGTAATATTTCATTTTATGCGTAGTCATGCGTTCCTATAATACTGCGAAAATCCTTTCATGATTATATCTGTACCACGATGGAAATTTCTGCATTCGAAAGCCGCTTCTAATCCAATTTCTAGCAGGTATTTGACGGATATTCACCTCCTGACATGAATAGGGCATCTGATATACAACCTGCACGATGGCTCACACAACTGC
This sequence comes from Halictus ligatus, assembly GCA_028454255.1. Lineage (NCBI taxonomy): Eukaryota > Metazoa > Arthropoda > Insecta > Hymenoptera > Halictidae > Halictus > Halictus ligatus. Next base: position 3,601,742 of record CM052145.1, on the reverse strand, counting down.
ACACCGGCGTTATAGTACAAGAAAGTATTCAGCCGTCGCCTTATGTGAAATTTCGTGCGGGCTCCTGGTATCGTTATAATTAGACTGTGCATTTCTTGCGCATCGCGGCCGACAGAAAGCTTCAAAAAAACGGGAAGAGAAAACGAAGAAAGGACAACAAAAAGCTTAAAAAAGAAACGAGAAAAAAGAATAGAAGAAAATTCTATTTGCATCTCAATTTTGCGGATTTTGTGCGTAAATGTAGAATTTAAATTTTCATTAGAAGCCCAGGGTAACGAAATCGTGATAAGTAACATTTATTCTCTCTTTTCACATTTTCACTGAAATCTGGGGAATATAGTAGGGTTTATTTATTCCCGGATAACGCAACATAGGTCGGAGCTTTCTACGACGAATTTGTAGAACTGTAGAATTTTCTAAACTACCTAATACAATAAAAAAGAAGAGATGTGAGCGATGTCCATTTGGCAACATCCGGTCCACAGTGATCGCGGCGCTTATCCGGTTCGAATCGCGTCGTGTTTGAGAAGGGTGGGGGTTGGACAGAGAGAAAAAAAGCTGTCCAGCTGAGTTTAGACTTCCAATTGGTGAAATTCGCGGCAATCGGTGACGTCCTAACAATCTGAGTCCCGAAGTCCAATTAGTCGCCTTTCGTACGTTCGTGTGAGTACCGAATGAATAAAATGTGCCGCGGCTTCAACCTCTCCCCTGCGCGCGGCCGATCGAATTTGAACGAATGTACACTGAACGCTCTCTCGCCGTGTTTCGTATCGTGTCGGCACATCAAAGAGAATTCATTAACGAGCATTAGCGCAGGGTGAACACTCGTTTAGTGTCAACATCGGTAACCGCCGAATGTTTGGAACAATTTAAAGCCCGCGCCCGTTCGGTAAATTTAAATCTAACTCGCACCCGCCGAAAGAACTCGATCGATCACGCTCGCGGATTTTCATTTCGGCGTCCACCCCCCGATATCGCCGTGATAATTTCTCATTAAATTAACGAGGCCGCGAGTCCGCGCACGCGCGCTAAACAGAAAATGGCATTTTGATTATCGGCTAAAAATTCCTCGTGCTCCTCGGACTATTGATCTGAACGAAACACGCGCGTTTATCGTTGAATCAAAACGCGCTGCACCGGCGAAATTGAAATCTTTCGGAAAGTAATTCGCTAATCCTTAATCCAATTAGGTGATAATGTTAGCCATTCTACTAGTTTGTATCTGACTCTGACTGAATCGTTAAGATTGTATTAAAAATGAATTTATTGCACGCGATTTGCTAAAAAGGGCAGAAAGTGCAAATTTGAATCATTTATTCTTCTGCAATATCAACTAATCCGTTGCTCAAACAGTAATAAAAGTAACAGATGAAAAACGTCCGCATTCGAGTGTGATTTTTAATAGAAAAATATTTCCCATCGACGTATTGTGATCGCTTGCCGCCTAATTAGATGCAGATTTTATGCGTTTGTATTGTTTCTTACAATTGACCTGGCCTATTTTTATTTTGCACAAAAATCCGCAGTCTAATAACGGTTGGAACAGCCAATAATTTAAATACGAATCGTATTTGTTTAACACTACTGTTCGTTAGTTCGCCAAGTGTACCAGCAGATGCAATTTATATACCATCTTGTTTAATCTCGATTCAATAAGTTCAGCTCAATTATATTTCACTTAATCATAATTTCCCAGCTGCGTACTTACAAGCCGTACCCCTTCAATGTCTGATGTCAGGTTTAATGAAACTTTGAAGATTTATAGATTAACCGCAGGATGGGCTGTGTATCTTTTTTACTCGTGATAACTCAAGTTTAAAGGATGAAATTAACCTCCGGAGTTTTATCGAGTGAAATTAACTTTTAAACTCCGTGTCAATAAATATGGCAGGCGAGGGAACGGCTAGTGTCTGCTGAAATTGTCGAACCGGCAGCTGTCTCGATAAAATAAACAAAATTCATAAAAAAAATATCCCGCACCCATGAAAAATCAATTTCTCGATTTCGGCAAACAAAGTCAATAAACATCATAATAAACATCATAATAAAAATCATAATAAAAATTGAATTTAGTTCATGATATTCTATAGAGCTATAAAAAATACGGTAAAAATATTACCGCATATTTAATTTGTGTCTAAAGTCATCATCATCAACTTTTTCCTTTAGAAAAATATTCTCCGCAGCTTCGTTATTAACGATAAACGCGGACCAATCAGAGAGCGGCTACAGCAGACAGATTCCGGCTCGGTAATAGGTGGCACTGAGCGTGGCGTTGGCATTGGTCGATCCGGAATCTGTCTGCTGTAGCTGCGCTCTGATTGGTCCGCGTTTTTCGCCAATAATTTCTTAAGGAAGCTGCGGAGAATATTTCCGTAAAGGAAAAAGTTCTTTCAAATGACTTTAGGAATCACCGTATTCGATAGCAAGTAAACGAGTGCGGAGAAAGACGGACTATAATGCGTTCGATCGATTGCAAATGGCGGAAGCTTCTGCTCGCACCTAATGAAAAGCATCTTGCGGGGTTTACGGAACGTTGTTGCACAGTTCCGAGTTTCGTGCGGCAGAAGAAGCCAAGAGTGGTGTAATTCAGGGGTTAAAGGGCCGTGGAAATTACGGGGGAGCATTTAGGTAGCATTTAGTAGTCTGGGGCGCGTTAGAGCTCAAGAAAACAGGACGAGTGTAGGCGTTGCATTGTACGTGCGGGCGGGCCCGGGGAATCCTTTTCGGAATGTAGCTCATATTTTCCCAAATGAATTTCCCTTGTCAGGGAAGAAATACGTTTCCTATTTCAGGCGATTCGTGAACGAGGTTGCCTTAGTCCGGCCGGGGGGAAAATGTGCGAACGAATGGAGGGCTGCGGAGAAGAACGCGTTCACCGCGGGGGCGGTAAAGTTTTCGGCGTGTGCTGTTCTTTAAAGCGTTGCAAATCTCCGGCAGATTCACTCGTATATTCACGCCCGTCTCTCTCCCGGAGACCCGCCTCGAAATGAACTTATTCCATCGATACCCGCCCCCGTTGCTCAAAGAATTCCGGCAACGTGACAGGTGTCAGAAAATACATACATCGACGGGGTACCTGTTACGGTAAAATCATCCAAGATCGAATTTATTGGCGCGCGATAAAAATTTACGGCGCACCCGGCCGCATGAATTTCACATCGGCTCACAATCGTCTCGTTACTTCTCTCCTCCTCTTTCGACGAATGAAAAAAAAAAGAAAAAGAAAAAAATAAAAATTGTCGTTTCGTAAGATCGTTTGATAAAAATTTCCGATGTCGTGCCACGCCAACTTCTTCTACCGAGAAAGATATATCGCCAGGGAAATTGTTGTTTGCCGAGTTCGACGACAGAAAGATCTCGATGACACGAATCGGTTTCGAGGAAAACCAGTCTAAACATGCGAAACTTAGTATTGCAGTTGTTCCGACGAATTTTTTTTTTTTACGGGAATCACCTGAATTTATTTTTCGTTGTGTCGACTGCAGTCCTTTTTAGTTTCAAACGGTTAAAATGGAATTTCGAGAATTTTGTTCTGAATGATTTTACGTTTGAAAATGAATTCGAATTTTCGTTTAAAACGATCCTACCATAAATGCGGAGATCTGGATTTTTTTACGTCTCATCTGCACGTTTGCGTTTAACTTTTGCTGCAACATTGCTTGCGCCGTTATTTATATTTGAACGTTCAGCGCGTTCCGCGGGCTTCGCCATGGATAATTGAAAGTTTTGTATCGCAAAAACGAGTACACGGTTTAATTAAAGTCGCGAGTTACCGTGAATTTAGAAGACGTACTAGTGACTATTGAATTCAACAGATTGAAAGTTTATTTATTCGCGAAACGCTTGCTGCTAACGAATGATTTACGCACAAATTCGATATTCTTGCAGAGAATGTATAATTTCAGGCAGATTTTAATTTGACAGTAACGAAGGAAACGAACGAAATTATTTCATATGTTTCGCGGCGGAGATTTTAGGCCAGCATAACGTATCACAATCAAATGACTGTTAATATTTTAGTCACGATCGCTGTGTGTTTTCAGTCGTCTCATATTTCATTCATAAATCAACGTTACACCGTATCTCTTATCAATCTTATAATTGCGTTTAATGCTAGGCGTTAACTATTCATACATGCATTCATGAACAGAGCTCAACGCAAGCTTGCTCGCACGAACGTTGATGAATCATCGACGAAACGTTTAAACAAAAATAGAAGCATCTGTTCCGGAAAAATTAAATGATTAACCGTATATTTGGTCCCAAGAAAATAGTAGCCCTGCACGATCTATGTCACAGCACGTACCCGAGAATTGGGCATAGATCAAGACTTTACTATGTTACCAGAGTGTCAAAAAGGCAAGAGTGGAAATAATCAACACTGTTTTGCCTTTGTATTTCTAACAAATACTGCACAATTAATGATTCTGAGAAATGAGGATATGATTTCGTACGGTTTTGGAAATTTGGGACGCCATTTACAGCGGAGCCAGTATTTCGGTTCAAGACTGCAGGCACTTTTTGTTTAGAAGTCCGCAGTTAGACGAATAATGCAGCTCGCGACTGATTAAAGCAGTATTCCCGGCATTCCGGTGTTCGTTAGGTGGGGAAGGTAGAAAGGTGATAGGGAACATCTTCCGTCCGCCAGGAGTCGTAATTGCGCAATATCCCCGCTTAACCTGGCATAGTTACGCTAAGTCGACTCTAATTGTAAGTCTGTCAAATAAACAGGCAGCTGCGACACTAAATGTATGAATTTCATAGGCGAATATTCCCGGCTCGTCTCGGGGTCACGTGCTTCGCCGAGTCGAATAGTCCTCCTTGAATTTTATATTTCCAAATTATTGAAATCGTAAAGCTGCCTGCGCATAAAACGGTCGAATGGGCCCATTTATTCGTACTCGCGTCGAATCAAATTTCAACAAACGTGCTCGAATAATTTCGACGAAATATGAAAAACGAGCACGAGGAGCACTTTGATCCGCGTTTAAACATTCATTCTAGCCGTGCAAATTGCTGTCGTTGGTAGTTGTCGATGGGAACGCGAAACAATCATCGCATCATTCCCGATATTACAAAACGGTAATTTAATACCGTGCCAGCCAATGTTGATCGTTAACCAAGAATTCTGTTCGTATGTTCAAGATTCTGATTTGATTAACACCTTAACATCTGGCGCGATATCTATTATTTTAAGTTAGATTTCATTGTTACCAATCTCGATAACACTCACTCACTCGTTTTATAAATTAGGAAATCGATTTTAGTGTTTAAAATGCAAAAATTCGATGTTACTTTTTGGTTAACGTTACTGATGGACTGCGAGTCTTTTGCAAATAAAAATTGTCCTCGTCAATTACGAGCAACTGGGTTTTGACAAAAATATATTCCTCCTCTTAACAATTTTAATGTTACTGTACTGTAAACTGAACCTGTAAGATCTGCAGTTTAATTATTGCGATTGGGAGAAAAATATTGGAACCAACAGATTCTTTGGGTATGTCCCTCGGTCTCCATATTTAAGGATAACGTTGTTTTCCCGAAATTTGTCGGGCAATTTCGCCGGACGAATTTCTGCCTGGCTGTGCTTACGTATTCGTTTGGAACACGCGCGATCGGTATAAAATTTAAATAGTCGTCGAAGGTAAAAAGAAAATGGAGGGGGCGAACGAGCCTTGATACGCGAATACCGACCGGGCCGATGGTATAATTTCTATTTAAATAAATTCAAATTTATTTAAACGAGACCGCACGAGATTGTTTCGAGTTTTGCGTCCACCGGATAATCGTACACCGGAGCAAAGATTCGCCGAAATAGGAATCTGTCTCCCTCTCTCTCCCTCTCTCTCTCTCTCTCCCGCTTTGTCTGTCTCTCGCTCGCTCTAATTATCGCAAATTCAGTTGCAAGTTGTTACGTGCAAAAGGAGCCAGTGGCGAGGAAAGAGACAGCCAGGGTGTTAGGCTGAAACGAATATAGCAACTCCCGAAATGGGCAGACGTAGACTTGGCTTAAGGACGTCGGTTTAAGCATAGGTATTGCGCACAGTCACGGTCCTTGCTCAGCCAAGGTACTCGTATCGCCCTTATACGTTCCACCCTGGCTCCTTTCAAAAGAATTTTTTCCTAAAGTGTCTCATACCAAGTGACAATATGCTGCTATTCTAACGCCGTCAGCGCCGAGTCAAAGGGAATCTCACTTAATAGTAATTCTAACAAATTGATTAGTACGAGGTTTCACCTGTCTTCCTTGAGAAAATATTTTCTTCCAAGTTCAGTTTAAATAAAAACTGACAAGCCCTCGACGTTCCTCGAAATGTTTCAATGAAATTTTCGGAATGTAACCTTCTATTTGAAAAAGATCCTCAAATGCTACGCGACTTTTATCGCTCCTAGGCACGTGTAAACCCTTAAGGCGTCGGTGCATCGGGTCCCCAGGGACACCGGAACCCCTTAAAACGAATGATCTATCTTCTATCACGACTGTTGTACTGCCAAGCGTAAAATAGGCTCCTCAACCTCTTGATAAAGAACTTAAAACTTTTCTTTTGCTCTCGGTCCTGAAATATAATCGAATAGCCCACACAATTATTTGTTATTGTGGTGTTCCACTAAGTGAGGCAATTTTAAACAACACCAAATATTTCTGCATTGATTCACAAAATATTCTATGATATCAAATTGATCGTTCGGTCCAGTAGGCACGTGAAATCATTTGCAAAAAAATACGGAGCATCGAAAATCCGAAATAAATTGTTAGTCTCTACGCCGAGTAAGCAAAAACATATTTTTAACTGTACGCAGTTGGACTTTTCTGAATTCCAGCAACAGCATTTCACTCGAAAACCAAATTGCACTCTTAACAATATTTCCATGTACGTTTCTCGTGTTTCACTTTGGCTGCATTTCTACATTCGCATGATTCATTCTGCGGAAGAACAATTATGCGGAATAACCGAGGATGTAATGCAATACTCGTGTGTTTTTAGTCGTTGTCGTACAATTACAATTACTCTCTACATGCTGCGAGTGCATTTCACACGATCGACTGCTCTACTCCAAGAATTTACAATTCATCAAATAACGATTCATTTTTAACTTGACAATTGCATTCAGTCCTTTAGTTTCGGTAATTTCCAAACAACGTGCAACAATGCAATAAGAATCATGATTCTGCCAGCCACTTTTAAATACGTGTAATCCAGCCTGTCGATTTTTCGAATAGAAATTCCGCGATATTGCCAATTTGTTTTACGGAAATGACTTTCCGCCGCCGCAATTCATGATCGTTCGATCGCGAATTAATGAAATTTACTTACGCTCCAATTTTTCGGGCACAATGTTCGCTGATTGGTCATGCGATAACTGGATGCCTTCCGTTTTACTAACAGCGACTACGCCAGGTAAAAGTTATTAAACAGAGGAAACTCTTCCGCGGGAACTGTGTTCGACACACGTGCGTGCGTGTATCACCGATTTGACCTAAATTCCATACACACGTATCTACATGTTTACGTGAACGCGCGCGATTCATTGCGAATAACAGAATTTCTAAAGGGTCCCCAGCAAAATGCCCCATGACAGTTATTAACGTTAAACTCTAAATATTCATAGACGCGAATGTAACAATATTCGTAGATATTCTGTTCACTGTAAAATTTCGTACATTGTTCGACATAAGTAATTGAATAGAATTTCGAACTAAACGTACGCGAACTTCGCTCGGATAGTAAAATGGCGAACCGACCGAATATTGAAATATTTAATCAACTTCCAATTAACAAACGGAAGCTGATTAACTGCTCGGTGACCGTGCTATGTCAAAAAGAAGCTTATAATTATTTTATATTGGTACTCTAAAAGAACTTATTGAATTACGTTAATTAAGAGGCTTTCGTGGTTCACGACTGAAAGTTTCAGCACAAATCCTTAAGCTATGGACCGTAGATTTTTAAATAAGTATTAATTACTTCTACCCCTTCTATACTATTTTTCTACCTACTTCTTTTTGAAGTATTAGCACAGATATTGAACTAGCTTTGTATGTACAAGTAAAGTCTTGATCTACGCCCAATCCTTGGGTCCATGCCGCGACATAGATCGTGTAGGATCACTGTTTTCTCTTGTGACCGCGTCGTAGCACGTCGATTACACTATAATACATGTCGCACGTCCGTGAAAAGTGTAGAAAACGGTGGATTGGACAGTTCGAGGAAAAGCCTGGGAAAATGGAAGCTGCATGGACGCTGCGGCGACGCCATAGCCGCCGCCGCACGGTTAAGATGAAGAGTTAGCTTACGGATGATACGCGGCGCCGTGGCTAACAGCCAAATCTCGAGGGATTTGCGGCGACTTCATTAAGTGTTGTTACCCCTATCCGAAATGTAGAAATTGCCACTGTATCACCTGCGATCGTTTACTCGCCAAACACGAATATTAATGTTATCCGGAGAACCTCAGGTCTGCCAATCTGCGAAAACATCAATCCCAACAGACGCCTTTGACGATCCCGAGGTGCCGTTGTTCACTTAGACGGCCGTTCAACGCTCACCGCATTACACAAACAATAATTTCTTTGCACACCTCGAAAGAAAAACCTATACTACTCTCAAAGCGGATTTCGCAATTTTTTCCCTTGGAGAAGCTTCACGCCGCAGTACCAAATCAACCAAATCTCATTCATTTCATTAATTTTGTCCATTTCCGTTAATTCCGGCACTCAACCGAGTTGAACGGTGCGCAGTGCAACGCGTCACGTAGCGGATTGAAAAGAAAAAATGATTATCCCCGGCGATGAACGAAGTTTAATTTACGAAAGTTTGCAACGTCACGAGAAGGATATTCGCTATATTGCCAGAATCCATTTGGAATCGTTCTGGGGGAAGGGGAGGGGGCCGCAGCGTGCCAGCGAATGTATTCTGGACAATGGAGTTTACGTTTACTTGAATCGTTGAAACTACCGATTACGCGAACCTTTTTTATCGTTTCGTATTATGAAAGCTGAATAGTGCGCCATTTCCCACAGAGGGGTGGAGGCACGGGGTCGCTGTTACAACCAATTTGCTAGCCGTTTCCCTTTATCAATTATCTTCTCCGTTTAATGCGGTTCGACCACGAGGTTCCGCGAATTTTTCCTCGTCGCGGTTCCGAAGGAATCTGTTCGACAAGATCGATCGGTGGCAAATTCAATTTTTCCGTAAGGCAAAACGCGCGACAGATTTTTACAGCTACGTAAGACTCATATTTACCCAGAGTTAGATTGAAAAATTCGCCACCGTTGTTTTCGTTTCGCTGTCCATCTTCGTCATTAAAATATTTGATAAAATGCAACCTTTTGTGAAATATTCTGAGACAATTCAGCTTTTGCTGAAAGTCGTGGATTCTCTAGTATAGATTCTCTGATTAATTTGATTGTTAGGCAAGCTTGTGGACGTCATATATTTGCGAGCTGCTCGATAATTGTCAGCACAAATTTGAATAGAATCGCAGAGGCCCCAAGACAAAACTCAGTGGATTTACTAGACTTTATTCGCTTCAATTAGCAATTTATCGAATACGAATTAGTGAAGTAATATAAGAGACTTGCTTCGAATTATTGCAAGATAACTTTCAATAACACCTCCAAGTCACAATTCGGGAAATGACGTATGAACCGGGTGATTTAAAAATATTGTAATTGATTGAGGAACTAAATGAACCGTATAAAGTTGAGAAAACTATCCTTAGCTTGAATAAAAAAAGGAAACTTGTATCCCATTGACGTTGCATCGCGCGAGGGGATGATATCTCGGAGATTCTGTGACGCTTCGAGGTAACGTTCTAAAATTCTAACGGAGCGCTCTGTATATAGCCAGACTTTCGCTAATCGGGGCCGCTTAATGCAATTTTATCCATGGAAGAAAGTGCGGAAGAAAGCAGAGGATTAAGGAGCACCGTTGCTGGAGAAATTACCTTGTGGGTGGAAAGGTTCGCGACAACGCAAGCGAGCACCGCTTCTCTGCCCATTGGGACCGTCACGTTCGTTATTGGCACGGTAAAGCTCGGTCCCTCTGAAACACAACAGCGTTATCTTCTAAATAGTCCGCTATAACGTGGGTTCATTAGATCTATATATCACCAGCCACCATCGATGAAATCGATCTCCTTTCTTATAAGAAACTGTGCCACTTTCTTGCAGCTGCGGCGTCGCTAATTATCATTCGAGGGCAAGCACACCTACAAAACACACTTCGTTCCACTCCTCGGCGAGCGTTCGATTTATTTTTAAGTAATAGAAATGTTTATCCAGATGAACATTTAAAGTCTAGTAATTATTTTAGCAAGGCGTTTAGATTTCATGCATTTATCACAAAACTCGGTCAAATTTAAAACTGTGGACACATTTAGAGAATTGAAAAATGCTACAGTGAATTCTCTCTATACGTCGCCAAGGCCCGGACGATATACGTCGCGGAATTGTCCCCACCACCGCATGGTATACCCCATGAGGGGTCACGAAGCTCGAGAGGTCTCGGACGAGGCCGATGTAAATCGAGAATTCACTGTATCAAAATATTTTTAATTCGTTAAAATTATTTACAGAAGGACTATGTAGCTCCTGTGAACTGTAAGACTTCGAGCGTTAACTATCAAAATTCCACATTAACCCGTTTGCATCATAAGGAAATACAAAAAGAAAGTCTTTACCACCAAACTTTTTGTTTTATTATATTTAAGTACAAAAATGACTACAAGTAAAACAAGTTCATATTTCAGCATTATAAGAAAAAAATAAATTGAGCGTATATATACGCTAACGATGCAAACGGGTTAATGAATGACAAGTCCAGCGAAAACGGCGTTGGATCTTGTAATTCGAATCCATATTGGTCGAGACGCCGAAGAAGCTTAATGAAGTCGCCTTAATTATCGAGCACACCCGACCGTCTCCGAGCTTGTATCGTGCTAATTAAATAATGAACGAACAGATATCAAGCTCCGATATTTATTAGAGCGACGCGACGCGTCGGTGGCCCGGTCGAGGAGATTCAATAAAAGAACGTGTCTGGCCAAATTACAGGGCAAAGTTTCTGCGGAACACATTGTTCCCAGTGCAAACACGTGACGCCTCACGTTCTCCGAGTAACTCATTCTCTGCACACTGCTGCATCGACAGAGAGCGCTGAGAATTTACTGGCACGGAACAGTTTGGTTTTGTACAACATATCCCATGCGACATACTGCGAACGCGTGCACCGCGAAAGCGCACGCGGTTACGAATGCCTCTGGTAAAACGCGCCCGGCCTTTGTGCGTGCCGCGTCGCGTTATCTTCAAGTTAGAATACCAGACTTTCGCGCTCGCCTAATCCTGGTTTATCGTTCGACGCACATCTGCATAGATAGGCCGCGAAAAGCCATCTTTGAGGAACATATTTATGCAAACGCGACCCCTCGAGCGTGTGCTCCCCTCAAGTGCCGTCAGGAAAATCGACAGAAATAGATTCTGTGACATTTCTAACCAAATTGTTTTGTAAACTGACATAAGCCGCTGATATAATTAAAAGGAGACCTTTAACGGTCCACGAGATTCTCAAGACTTCTTTTGCTCGTTGTTGTCAACGCGCAATAAGCATTTGAGAGTGTCTGTTTCGCGTTATAGTGCTAACATTTTAACATCGACCACATTCAGACTTCATTGAATTTGTTACAGTATTTTTTTTTTATTCCATTTTATTCTTTCCGGATAAAAATGGAGGATTTCCCGATCAAATGTCTGGTATTTTTTCGGAAAATTGAGATCTCCAAATTCGGCAACGTTCAGAGAACTATTGTCGTTTTTCTCCTCGGGTAAAAATTGAAAAAGATATTTCTGATCGTAAAAAACGATTGAAAATGGCTCGATTCGTCGAAAAGGACGATTGGAAAATACAGAAGTCAAATAGAACCCTGTTGCTCTCTTTGGCAATTTGCACAAGCTATTATTAAATTACGAATTCGCGCGAACCGAGCAGTTATGACTTTTCATAATTAGTCCAAAGGCCTTTCCGTACCAGCGGGTTTGAAACGAGGCTTTTAGCGAGAGGTACGCCATTTCTGAGCGCATAAAGTATTTTTCGTGTACCTACAGCTACAGCTGATTGCATGAAATCGTCCAGTGTGAAGGAAATGGGGTAAGCTCCATTAGTGAGCTCCAAGTTCAATATGTACTCATGAATATCAATCAATTCAATATCTACGATTCGTTTCATTCGGTTCGATTAGCACTCATAAAACGGAGAATGGTCCGTTTGATGCATGTATTTGCAAATTAGTTGGTATCATTAAATTTCCTCGCGGATATGGAAATGATACAATTTTTATGTTACACGGTGTTTCCGCGGGAACACATATTTACGTCCAAATTATGACACAATCAGAATTTGTTAATCACGGGACCTTCGCCGCTTTCGCATGAAATTTTTCAATAACTAACAATCGGCAATGGTCCTGTGATAAATTCACTGTCGAACGATGAATTTTTTAAACGAAAAATATATCGAAATTCTGACTAATGATGCAAGTCGAAACGGATAATGAGTAATTACACACATACCGTTGATTAATTTTGTATCTACCGCCCGGAAAAGTTGCTTAATTAAGGAAACGTTTAGTATAATACAGAACTGTGAATATCTGAATCTCAGAATATCGTTGCACTAATTTGGACTCGTTGAAATTATTGAAATGAAAAATTCGAAAGATTTGTTTAACACTAGAACGATCGGAGCAGTCAAAATGACTGGTTCCTAATTTTTTCTTTTACAATTACCGAAATTGTAAAAATGTTTTCATCGGAAATTTTTTAATGAACCTATTCATTGAAGCTCGTATTACAATAAAAGTTGTATGAAGTCTGAATGGCAACAGTCTTGTCACTGTTATAGAGCAATATACGTCAGTCGCATTTATCGCTTGGTCGTTCTACTGTTAATTGGTTTAGGAAACTTTGCCAGAGGATCCGCTGATGACTAGAGTTATCATTGTAATTGTATTCGGAAGCTGCGCAGGAGGTGTCAGCAAAGTGCAAAAATTACGGCAGCGATTTTCGTTGGGAGCAGAGCGGAAGTGAAGAAGCCGCGTGTTACCGGTGAAATTGGGATATTATAATTAAATCGGATTATTGGAGCTAGTTAACGAGTCGACGGTAAAACGCTTTGAGGTTGTTACGTTAAGTAGGCATGTACGAATCGCGCAAAGGCGATGAGGAGGCAAAACGGGGATGTTGGCAAGGGAGTTGAAACCCGGTGTGCGCCAACAGATAAGCACTGATCCCAATTACACGTTGGGTAGACCAGTTCCCGGGCTGAACGGATCATGGATTATTGACTCCATCTTGATTACTTGGCTCTCGTCAATACAATTGAGAGATCGATACACCCTGAACTCTCTTCGTGCTTGACCTCCACGCATACCACGTTAAACTCATATTTACGAAATGTTTACCTTTCCTCGAGTCTTTTATTACTCGATCGGCTTAACACAATCCAATACGAATCAGAACAAAAAATCGTTTTCTTTGCCAAAAACGTGTTTCCGGTCTGCTACCCTAAAAGCGTCTCCCCTAAAGAATATCATCTTCGAGGATCGTAAAAATTACAGTCCTGTTTGCGAAAATAATATTTTCCTTATCTTTATGTGCTTTCGAAGAGACAAACAAGCTTTTTCATTCTGTTTTCGAAGATTTTGTTATGTTTCTGTAAGGACAATTACCTCGCAGGATTTGTTTTAGATATAGAAATGAAGAAATCGATTTTTCAGAAATGCTACTGTGTATAATATTTCTGTAAAAGCAGATAAAAACTAGTTAATTTATTTTTACGGTTTTCAAGGGTTTATTAGCCTCCGTTCATGGGTTTTACGCTTTTTCACAGGCTCCAGTATGTCCTCGAAAAGCTCCAAGTTTTAGGTATGTCGATCCTAGTATATCCGCACTTACGGCGCCCGTTAGGTATAGCCGACCCGCCTAAGGCAGACCATGTTCTTGTTTCGTATGGATTTATTGATGTATCTTCGCTGCTTATCATAGTGTTCTGAATCGGTAATGAACAGGTCGACCGTGTGCGTTGCAATATGCAGTAATGTTACTGTATAGCGTAAATCTTGTATGCATTGGGTTTCTTAAGTATCGGAAAATACTTCATGCCCGCATGTTTTGCGAGCAGTATTTTATACATTCCCGCTAACTTTCTGCAGATATTTAACAGTTACGAAACTGATAATGTTCGCCTGCTTCACTCCACCGGTACTGAACTAATCTTGAACTAATTACACCCAATTACAACTTTGCAGAGCGATGATGAACTATTTATCGATCCCGAAAGACTGCGATCCTCAGTTTGAGCGTGAAAGGCGTAAAAGTATAATTTTGTCGAATTAATTAATATCAAAGTGTTTTAACAGCTGGATAACGAGAGTTCAGCACACTTAGACCCCTCAGTAATAAGTGAACTCTGGATCATTATGCGAAGAAAACATTGCTGACTTGAGCCGCGAAGAACTGGCTTGAAATAGAAATTGATTTGCTCTCTTAACAATTTTAATAGACTGAAATTAACGTTTATGAGTCCAGTTGCGAGTGTTCCGTTTAAACTTGAGTTTTTCAGCAGAAAATGTAAAATTATTATTTATTCATATTGAGCCGGATAAGAGGATTACAAAGGGTTATAAAATTCTGATGTGTATTCTACAGGGCCACTTAGATGTTTAAAATATAAGGAAACCCATTGTATATTCATGACAAACCTATTGTATATTAATGTTTTAATTTCGTTTCCAATTTTCTAGTCAGCAAAAAGCTCTTTCCGAATCTTCTAAAATTGTTGATGAAAGTAAAATATACGTAGACGTCGATAGACCGATAACCTAGCTAATAACCGATAAGACGGCAACGTCGGCTAAGTAATGTAAGGCATTAACGTCGACAAAATGAATACCGGGCATTAAAGAAGAATAGGACAACCGTGGAGCACACGGTGGGACGTGCTTAAAAATCACACTGCTGAAATAACGTGCCAGGCCATTAATTTTAATGCTGGACTTGGAAAAGAACGCGTTGTACGTAGACCTACAAAGCACTCTCTGCGTTTTCCACGTTAGGGTTTCCGTAAACACAGTTCCCCGGGCTGAACTTATGGGGGCAGAATTTTGAGTTTTTATTTAGTGAGAAAGTTTCACGCCAGACCGCGCCTTCCGACCGCAACGAAAGAAATATTTCCCCTCTCTCTCTCTCTCTCTCCCTTTCTCTCATCTGCTGTAACTGGCCCGAGCAGCCAGACATCGTATAATCTACAACATGTTAACGCAAATTATTGCGTCTGCCTAATGAGAATACAACACCGGACGAACTTCCACCCGAAGAATGTGTTCCGCATGAATTTTTGTTCGTCTTCAATTTTTTGACAACAAACACTGATAAAGAATCCACTAATTTTTCTTTCGGAATCATTGTCTGAAGCAAACGACAAAATCGTCTCGGTTGATTATTTTTTACGTTCTCTCCAAACGCGCGTTTTTGCTCAACTGTCTTTAAGATAGTTTTCTTCTTGTACGCTGTCCGATAGTGTCGCAGTTATTATTTCCTAAATAAACAAGTACTTGGACATTTACCGTCGACATTTAGAAAAATGTTCCCGGACACGTCGTGCCGTAATTGTGTGATTATGGTGGTCGCGGCGGCACAGGGGACCATCAAATAAACATAATGCCATCGCATACGACGAAATCGCAAGAGCAACGAAATACTTCCGACGTACCGTCAAGGAAATCGCGAATCTAGCAAGGAAAACCGGAGAGCTTTCGCCCCGAAGAAACTTTCTTCACTGTCACCGGAATATTTCAGTTTGTTTCTCCATTCCCTTAAGGAATGCGCTCCGCTATTACGTATTTCTAAGCGGGCCGTCAGACGTGAAGGAACCGTGGAGGGACTTCCACTGTTCTCGGGATTCGCAACATTTTTCGTCTGCGATTCATGTTTAAACAGCGCGCGTTTCTTCTGCGGTCCTCCGAACGAATTAAAATTACTCGCATACGTAATACGTGGTACTGTGGCGGCCACTTACGCCAGCTTTGACGCAGCTAGAAATATTTTGACATGGCTTGACGCAGCTACGAATCAAAAAATTCTCTGCGTCAACTATGAGGAGCAAAATAAATGTATCATTTTCCCTTGAATAATTTGAACTACGTGAAAATGATAGATCGACGTTCTTCAAATATTCCTCAACGTCTCTATGTAAATTAAACTAACAATTTTACAGACGGTCAATTTTTGTGGGGGGAATAATGGACTACATCGATTCATCTATTAAAAAATACACAGTTTAAACATTTTTCGATGTTATCAATCATTTTAGAGAGATTCAACTGGTTTACTTCAAATGGAACACCCTGTATGACTAACATAAAATTGTTAATGACTAAACGAATTAAAAATAGTTTGATCAGTAATTAAAATGTGAAAACGTCTACACAATATATGATAGTATCTAAAAATTGATAAATGTGAATTAAAAATTGCACTGAGTTTGTTTTTCAGCCAGCCTCGTACTCGATGCGTCGATTGCAAATAAAATCGTAATTAATTAACAGAAAATTAGAACCCTGTAAAACGTTTGCGTTTCTTTGAAACTTTCTCTGCGTCCACAACCCCCTCCAATTGTTTTCCAGTTTCTCTTTGGAAAAAAAAGAGGGAACGAGAGGTTCAATCATGACCGATGCACAATGAGAAGCGCGTTAATTGTTCCAGCGGAGCGTTATTATGCTTCCCGCTAATGCGGCAACGTTCTTACGAGCCTCCCGAAAGGGGGATTAAGCGTAAAGTCACCGTGAAACAATTATGAACGCCGGTGTTGTACAAGGATGAAACAGGGCCGGGGGAGGGTTGGCGTCGGCGGAACAATTGCTCCGGGCAAAATCTTACTTTCCATTCTCCCGGAAATGTAATCAAAGCGGAAGCATTTTGTTGTCGGGGGAGGCGGTAAGGCATCCGATACTCGCGACAAAGTGGTTTTCTTCCCGCTCGAATTGTCCTTGCCCTTAACCCGCGCGCGTTTCAATCGAACGCGTCCCACGGTCCCGAAAGCTTACCGGGGCGCGGCGAAGCTGGCCGAGAGGGAGACGAACTCACCACTTTAGTGGCAGTTAAAAGGATGTCCAACTTGTCCCCGAGGCCGAACCCCTCGCGAACTCCTCTAAACTTGGCAGTCACTATCGAGTGCGCTCGCAGAGCCCCCGTTCCACAGTTGTCCCATACCATTGCCAGGCCACTTGCCTTTTTAATGAGCATATTGTCGTCCCGCCCGGGGAAACACGATCAACCGAATTCACCGTAAACTCATTACAGTCGAGAGTCAACGCTTTGTACTCGCCGCTGTTTTACATTCCAAAACTAAATTTTTCTTCTGTCTTGGAATATTTTCATTTTATTCGTACGAAACTGATCCGATTTCCATATATAATATTAGGTCTACCGGGAGGTTCTGTCCATTTTTGAATCGAAAGAAAATAACACAATTTTCATAAATTTAATAATATTTATTCTAGAATATACTTAGAGAGAGAGAAGAGAGAGATAGTCATATATGTCTCAAACCAACGTGTGCATATGAATTGAAACTTGAAGTGCATCTATCGGACAGAACATTCCGGTAGACTTAATATTTAAATGTTTAGTAATCTAATAAATACAAATTTTGTGATGTAACAAATATTTTGTAATATTTTCTGTAATTTCTTTGAAATAATGCCACAACAATGTCTACTGGTGCTTCAGAGTCACCATTCGAGTGCTAAGGGTTAAGTTTGTAGTCTTGTCATCATTACAAAGCAATGTTCGCCAGTTGTATTTATTACTCGGTGGTTCTAGTGTTAACAACATAATAACGGTCGATTAGTCGACTGTCGCCTAATCCGCGATAATGCACGCAGTTTTCGTGAACCGAAGGCGTTTACATCGATCGATATTTTGCGGTTCGGTTACATAAGAGGTTAAAGAGGGTCTCTCGTGGCATCCTGAGAAAAGGCAGAGGTGAACAAAGATGAAACATGAGGGCGGAAGGAGCAGAACGGACTCGGGAAGAGAGAGAGAGAGACGAGAAGAGGAGGACTGTGTATGTGTCTGCTAGATAGAGAGAGAAAGAGAGGGAGAGAGAGAGAGGGAGTCGCTGAAATTGAGATGCCTTATCTTGAGGATGAGAAAGGAGTCTTTCGGATGGAGTGCAGTTGGTGAAGCGAGGTCCCGCAAAAATCTTCCGGGGAATAAAAGGGTATACTGCTTGCGGGAACCAACCAGTTTCACTAGGTCGAACTACTTCGTTTGTTCGTATTGCGCACCTCAGATTCCATGTGCTTCCTGGAGAATTCGTCCTCGTGAAAGTGGAAGTCGAAGCTAGCCGATGCGGAATGTAAAATTGCTGCCCGGTCCCCGGGGATTGTTAGGCGACTCCTGTGCGCGTTCCCATGCTTGTTTCTAGTTTCTTTTCTGTTTTTTTTTTCGTCTCTCTTCCTTTTTCGGGAGTTGGCCAAGCCAATTTGACCCCGCGAACAATCATGCGAAAGTGTTTGCAGAGCCGGTATAAGCAGCAGCCACGTGATGCAACGGATAAACATGGTTAACGGATATTTCGTAGTCTAAATTCGTTTAAGGCGGCTCTCGAAATTCTGGGACCGTTGTGTTTGCATTTCATTATGCTCGGTTATGGGAAACATATAGAATATACGGTGTACTGTTTCCTCAATCTAAGATTTATTCGAAGATTTACCGAGGTACAGTGAAGTCTTGATCTAAGCAAAATCCTCGGATTCGTGACATAGATCGTCCAGGTCTAGTACTGTGACCGCGGTTAAACTATTTAATTTTATTCCAGTATGTAAACGCGGATAAAACTGCTTTAGAGAAGCATCTTTGTTATTAAAAAGCAAGAATGATTTGATTAAGAATTTTGGCAAGAATAAGTTAGGGTAGTGGTGTCCGGAGAACCGTAAAAACTTTTTAACTCTATGAAGATTATGAGCAGGAGTGTTCCGTCACTTTCAAAATACCAAAATATAAAACTTCGCTTCTTAAAAATGCTTTTAGAATTTTATGTTCTGTTACATTTACTAAGCTAATACCACACACACACACACTTCACCGTGCTATTTCCCGAAAAAACACATCGAAAATAAATATTTTTATACTATGCTCTTGTAGTCAGCTTTGATACGGTCCTCAGAAATATTTTTGCACAATTTTTTTGTTTACAACTAAGCAGTACGAAGAAATATCTTTGCAACTCAAAGACTTTAAGCAGTCAAGAACAGAAAATGTCCGACTTTCTGGTCGTAAGATATTCGGAAACTTATTAAAACTTTGCGGAAATATATCGAAGCGAAAGTTGATTACGCGGAAGAAAGTAATTACGCGGGAACAGTGCGTACAAATTTCAGGCACGTTTTCTTTCCGTTTCATTTAAATATCTCCCTTCGGTTGCTCTTTAGCCAAGGGAGAAGCGAAACTTTCCCGACCACTTGAAACTATATTTTAAACTTCCGCGGAACAGAGGAGCGAGAAACAAAAATTTGAACATATCGTGCCTCCCGAGCATCCGGACATTTGTTTGAAGAATTAGTGGCTCGTAAAACCGAAAAAACGTTCCGGTTTATGCTCGGCCAACGAGCATGCTAACCGTGCAACCTTTCCTCTCGTCGCCGGGCCCTTTTAGGGGTCATCTGGACAATCTCTATTACGCAATTTCGCGTTAACGAAGGCCAGAAGAAGAGAGAGACACGAGAACAAATTTCAGGTCTCACCCTCGCCAGAAATTTGATCACGCGAGTAACCTAATCTTCATCAGTTTCCCGGTCTTCTCATATTTTTTAATCGACGCGCTTCCCGCGATCTGCGGTGCAGTTCTTTTGCACATAGATTTTGCTAGACGTTTTAAAAAAAAAAATGACCACCGCTCGACGAATTCGGGGACCGTAAGATATATATAAAAAAAGTTTTATTCACTTTCAGAATGACATTTCAACAGTATCATATTTCAACAATTTTGTTGCTTCGCGTATTTTCAAGCTCTGAGGGAAAATATTCCACGTTGATCGCAGGAAATAGATATTAAATAAGAATGTGTTCTTTCTTTTAGTGATTTTGGTAAGTCGATAGTTTCTAAGTTAATGTGTTTTAGTGCTGTTTTTCTAATTAATTGGAATTTCCCGGACTCGTTTCTGTTGTGAACAGCATTATATACGGAGGGTTAAAATACCGAGGAAATCGGTTCAGTTATATTTTCTATGAAAGAATCAATTCACTCCAACAAATACGACTCAATTTCAGAAGTTGAACTGTTCGATATGTTGGTGCTATATATCACAGATTTTACGTCCTCCCCAAAAGTCCTCTGGTGAAAAAGGAAACTGATTCGGAGAATAAACTCGATCTGCGTGCGCAGCTAAAATCGTACGAATGGTCTGTGGAAATCGTTTAACAAAATTTTATATCCCCGAACGTTTAACGTCCTAACTTTACCTCCCGAATAAGTATTCCCGACGATTAAGTA
The DNA here is from genome assembly GCA_028454255.1 of Halictus ligatus. NCBI lineage: Eukaryota > Metazoa > Arthropoda > Insecta > Hymenoptera > Halictidae > Halictus > Halictus ligatus. The sequence goes on along the minus strand of CM052145.1, from coordinate 3,581,187 downwards.
TTTTATCGATCGCCTCTAACCCGTTGTCCGTCCACTGCTTCCAATTTTTATACCTGTGTTTATGTACATATGAAAAGACACACAAAGCGACATACGCTCGTTTTTGAGATTTTTATAGTATCAAAGCTTACGTACCGCAACCTAAACATAATGTTGATTGATTCGGAACTATTTATACTAAATTTTTAAAGGAAGAACAAACTGAAAGATAATCAATATCCGTCAAGAATACATCTCATACCTTTATGCACTAACGTGGATTTTTATTAGGTTTTTAGCCATCGGAAAACGAAAAAAAAATTCCGGGAACCTTTGAGGGTTAATTTCACCCCTCAAAGTGATTTTTCAACGAAAAAAAGTTGCTTCTTGCACGCTTCATTACTCCATACAGACGAGCAAAGGTCCGCTAAAATCAGAACGTTTGGTTCCAGACGACTCGGCTTAACCTGAGCAGGATTTACACAAAAAACTGCCTTTGGAAAAACAAGTTTTCGGATTCCACCATCCCCAAAAACCGGCGACACCGAAAAAAATTTCAGGCTATCACAATATACTCTGCAGAGAGACGAATGGATACAAGATAACTGAAATTCGTACGATTCTCCAATTCATTTAATATTTATGAAACTACAAGGAAAACAAACAAATAAAAAAGAACTAAAGCGACCGAAACGTGCTCCATAAAGATGCAAATAGACAAGAAGAGATTCGTATGTATTACTATTTTACTCCAGAAAATATCATCTCGAGAAGCACATAAAATGACTACTGAATTCTCATCGGTCAGTCTGCGTGCTGCCACATAGAATAGCATAACAGAGTTTGCGTTTGTGGATTCGCATGCCAAACATTAACCTAATTCATGAAGAATAGTTTTACTGAAATAAACGGTCTAGCCCGCGGCCAATTCAAGCCAAAACGTTAGCGTTTCAATTAAATAATGAAATTGATTCTAGCGTTTATAACCGCGGATCAAATTAAAAACTCGATTTTCCAATTTTTCAAATCAGGATTCAATTTTTGTCCCTGATTGTGTTCCTGTGTTCGCAGACCAAAACTATGTTTACTGTCAGCCCCACCCCAAACGATACGTTTACCATACTTTTAATA